>JAJOZX010000857.1:27500-312500 GCA_023014485.1 Bathynomus jamesi | reverse complement strand
CATTCCTGCCTGGGCCATTGTTACAAGAGGTTGCACCTCTTTCCCTTTAAATTTCTGCCTTACCCCTTACTCGCGGAGGACGAACTTCCTCCCTTTAAATTCCTGCCTGAGCCATTGTTACCAGAGGTTGCACCTCTTTCCCTTTAAATTCCTGCCTGAGCTATTGTGAAAAGAGGTCGAACCTCTCCCCCTGTAAACTTCTGACTTTCAGTGGTTATCGTAAGAAGCTGTAAATTCATTTCTCTCCTTCAGTGCCTCGTTCTGTATCTACTTTGTGTAATAAAAATCATTTGAGTGAACGAAAACTCCCATTGAGAACTGAAGTTTTCCATTCACTCCTTCAGAAGAAAACTTGGTAGAAACTGTGTTACATTATTGTTACTCGGATGCTCTAGGGCTAAAGCCGAGCTTAAAGCAACAAGGACCACCTTCGTTGGATTGTCCAAAGTGCATTCATCTTAAAAGTCGCCAGAGGGCAGTGGCCCGCGCACACGCGCGACATATATATATAATTCATTCAATGAAGTAAAATGAATATGAAGTTTCCCTTGAAAATACCTGAAATAAATTTCATTTTATTTATACAGTCGTGTGTATATATATATATATATATATATATATATATATATATATATATATATATATATATATATATATATATATATATATATATATATATATGTTTTCTATTCATACAGTTGTATGCAAAAGTGTGAAATGTGATGCCCGAGAGGCAAGGGGCAAGGAGAAGCATGAGAAATAAAATTGTGTATTTATAGATTTAAGTTTTAAAAAAAAAGTTTTAAATACAAATTGCAAAAATGGTTTTTGGCTGGTAGTATGTTATTATTTTTCTGTCTAGCCTTCGTCACGCAAGCAAATTTTGAGCGCATTTAGGTACCCTTACTACCTATAAAAAACTATATTGACACATTAAGTTTTCGTGTAATCGTTCAAGATCCTTTACTCGGGCGCAAGACATTACGCCCGAGAAAGTATAAGTAATATGGTATATTTAAAGTTCTTTTAATGAATAATTATTTGCTTGCATACTGTTACATAATAGTCCTTCTTCTAATTCTCATTAAATAAAATACGTTTTTCCTCCTATTCATTTTTTTTATAAAGAAAAAAACATTTCAACTCGGGCTTATATCCTTCGGCCTTGTAGAGGCACAATTTTTAATTCTGGCGATACATGGTAACTTTTTACGTTTCGATAAGCGTGCCTTCAACTGCCTTGGGCGGTGGTGCAGTTTCATTTTTGCCGCAATGTGAGGTTGTTCGCTTTTCTTAAATAATATGGTTTATTTTTAATATCATAAGTATTCTTAATGCTTTACAAACTAAATATCCAAATGTAATTGACTCCAAATCCTTAGTTAACGAATTGAAATATCTTTATCGTGACAGTGACTTTAGAAAATGCAAATCTGCAAATGAAATTTTAGAAGTCTTTCGCGAACTAGGATTATTAATAGTCTGCGATGTCGGAAACCACAAAGCTGATTCAGCTCCTTCTTACCATACCTTTAACTTCTGTTTCAAATGAAAGAAGTTTCTCTGTTCTTGATCGAATTAGATCATATTTAAGAAACACAATGGCTCAAGAACGGCTCTCGTTCCTGGCTAGGATTTCAATTGAAAGAGAAATACTTATTGATTTAGAAAGCAAAAAGGAATTACATGACCGAATATTAAAGGAATTTGCTTTAAAACCAAGACACTTGGATTTTATGTTCAAGTAAATAAAATTCAAATAATTTTTTTTATCGAGGTATGTATTCATTTATTTTATTGATAATCTTAAGTTATTGTCATGCATTTAAGTGTCGGCTCATATGTAGACTTGAAAATTTAAAAAGAGCCCGAGTAGTCTTGAAGAGCTGGAGTCGCCACTGAATTATATATATATATAAAGAGTAAGGAATGAAGGGACGATGAAACACATTAAAATGGATTATGCTATTTATTAATTGGAATTGCAAAACAAAAGTTTAGATACAATTCAAATCAGTAACGTGTAGAATTCCTTCTTTCTATGATTACTTTAAGTAGACGCTTCGTACATCCTTGTACCATCTTTTGGGTTCATTCCTTTGGTAACCATGTCCATTTTTCTTGATAAAATGCCTTCAACTTCGTAAACGGTTTCGGATTGCTTGAATGGATCATCGCTTCAGATCTCCCTGCTCGATGGTAGTGAGGCCTGAGAATTGTGAAGGTCATTCTAAAATTTTAAAATTTTTCTGTTCCAAGCATGTTATGGTACTTTTGGATGTATGCTTCCGATCATTATCCTGTTGGTATATCCACTCACACCCTATCTTCAACTTCCTCATGAAAATCTGCTGATAATTTGTTAAATTCATTGTTTCATCATTTTTAACCAAATTAACTGTGCCGGTAGATAATACACAGACCACACCATAATGAAGCAGCTACCGTGCTTCGCTGTCGAGATGGCTTTCTTTTCATTAAATGCCTTGTGTTTCTTCCTACAAACATACCCACTTTGTTTGTAGCCGAAATTTGTCTCATCAAACCAGATAATCTTGTTCCAGAGCACTTGAGAATTATCGAGGTGTTCCTTGCCATTCTTAAAACGTGCAGCTTTGTGATGAGGAAGCAGCAGAAATGGTTTCTTCCTTGCAAACCTCCTGTGTAAGCAATTCTTGTAAAATGTTCTCTGAACCATTGTCATATCCACTGAGATAGCAACTGTTTCACGTGACTGCTGTAGGGTAAGTTGCAGGTTTTCGGAGACATTCTGGACAATCTTCTTTGCAGCTGTAGGGAATGCTTTTGGTGGCGTTCCTAATCCTAATAAAGGTGCAAACATTGCCAAACTGTTTCCAACTTTCCATTCCTTCATGACGTCCCAAATCGTAGTGACAAGTAGGTCGAGATGCTTGAAAATTTTCTTGTAATCTTCTCAAGACTTGCGCACGTCGATAGTATCCTGTTTCAGGTCTTCCAAAAACTCTCTTGAAGAACTCATCGTTCGTTACATTTGATTAGAAAACCGTTGTTTTCATTTCTGAAACGCTAAAATCATACCTTTATGATGTATTCTCGCACACTGGACGTTCTACAATTAAATTTGGAGGGTGACTAAACTTTTGTGTTGCAGTCTTGAGTTATTATCTATTTTTATACGATGTCAGTTTATGTATAATAATTATTTTTTACAAATATATACCAACAGTTTTATACGTAATGTCTGAGTATTTATACTTCTCTGAATATGTCACAACTCAAAATGACTTTGAAGAATTTAAATGGAGTGCCCAAATTTTTGCCGCAACTGTGTATAAGAAAATGTTTGAATTTTCTCTTTTAGAAAGAAACTCAATGATTGAATGCTGTGCCTTCAGCTAATTTAATAAATCATTTATATGGAAAAAGAAAAATCATTAAACTGAGAGCTAGTGGGCATCGAACTCTCAGCGAGAGGTTTCAGTGTAAAAGCGATTACTTAAAATTGTTCATAAAGTGAGTGATAACTTTTGTTCGCGTAAACGCATAACTATACTAGCCAAAATGAGTCTGAACACTAATGAGGGTAGGGAGGAGGTTGAATAAAGAATGTAGGTTATATTTGCATTTTCCAAAATTGCAGAACTTCTTCATGACAATGCACCCACACATATTTTAAATTTTTTACCTACAGTATATATATATATATATATATATATATTATACACGGTGAACCAAAAGTAGGTGGACAGTAGGTTGAATACGGTTTGTGTTATATTATATTATAACTATGGTGTTCATTATAACTATGGTGTTTGTGTTATATTATATTAAATATTATAACTAAATTTATTTAAATTTTATTTTGTATTATAGTATACAAAAAAATTAAATATGTATTCTCAAAATAAACGTTATCATTTACTGTCCACCTACATTTGGTTCACCCTATATATATATATATATATATATATATATATATAAAAGCAGTTACGCTTACATAAAATAAGGTTAACCATACCTGTAATTATTATATAAAATAACGTTCACCATACCTGTAATTACAGGTGAACTTTATATTATTACCTAAAATAAAGTTCACCATACCTGTAACAAACAAAATTAATCTGTAATTGTATGTAGTATAGTTAAGATACTCTACATACTATACTTTCTTCGTAACTGGTAGTTTAACTGGTAGATTAACTGAAAATGTTACAATCCCTCAATTTGTTAATAACTGAATATTGTGAAATAAATTAGGGTTATCACTGAAAATGAAAAAGTTTATTTCTCAAACACTCTGTATAAGCCTCATTGGAGATATCGTGTATCTTACAAAGGAGGAAAACAATTGCACAACATTGATTTTAGTCCAAGATTTAAAGATTTTTAAAATTTTTATCTTTACCATTATTTTCAAGCAAATGTATTATTTATTCCATTGTCATTTATTAAATTTTATGTTAATTCAATTTAATTATTTGTGATACTTAATTATTAAAGGTTTTGATTACATTTTATAACATTATTTTAACATTTTCTGACATTAAAAACAGATACCAGACGTCAATAATACGTGAATAAAGTATATATATATATATATATCTGAATGATATATAAATGACATTTCTGTGTAGCTCCGTATTTTATACACACACACACACACACACACACACACACACACACACACACACACACACAAAGGGTTGACAAAAGTAAATAGACACCACGATGATTGTTTTCAAGAACAAATGGCAAAGCTCATCAATGAAATACCAGAACGTGTGTTATACATACATACATACATACATGCATACTATATATATATATATATATATATATATATATATATGTGTGTGTGTGTGTGTGCTATACTATATATATACACACTATACATATAGTGTGTATATATATGTCCTCCCTCCGACAATCGATGGGTTGTCGGGGGAGGATGAAATTGCAAAGCTGTGGAAAAACCACGACTCTAACATTCTTAACAGTGTGAGTAGGGATAATCTTAAGATAGATTGCAGCGAAACGATTGTGGGAGGGACAAGGGAAAATATTTTTATATCATCTTCTGAAGTAAAGAGGTTAATTAAAGAGTTAAAGACTGGTTCTGCGTCAGGGGTAGATGACTTATCGAATGAGCACTTAAAATATGCAAATGACGTAGTATGTCTGCATATATCATTGCTCCTATCAGCCATGCTTGCTCATAGCTATATTCCTGCAGAGTTCATGAGGGTATATATCTTGCCCCTGGTCAAAAATAAGTACGAGACATTCTGTCCAGCAATAATTACAGGCCTATTGCTGTCGCTTCCTGCTTCTCGAAACTACTAGAAAAACTCTTGTTACTCCGATTAAATGATTTCCTCTTGACATCTAATCAGTTTGGCTTTAAAAGGTCCCACTCAACTGACCTGTGTATCTATGTACTTAAAGTAACAATATCTAAATACATTGACAGTAATTCAACCATTTATAGCTGTTTCCTTGATATAAGTAAGGCATATGATAGGGTGAACCACAATATTTTATTTGCAAAACTAGAAGACAGGAAGGTTCCCATGTAAATATTAAATTTATTGAAATTTTGGTATTCCCACCAATCTTTCACTGTTAGGTGGGGCAATGTACTATCTGAGTGTTTTGGCTCCTCTTGCGGGGTGAGACAAGGCTCCTTGCTCTCCCCCTATGCTGTTTAATGCGTATATTGACGGATTAATTGCTTCACTTAATGAGGCAACAGTGGGATGTTGTATAGATAACACAAGGATAAATAACTTAGTTTATGCCGATGATATGGTGTTAATAAGTCCCTCTGTTAAAGGTCTGGATCGGCTACTAAATGTCTGCGAAGTGTATTCGCAGAAACATGATATTCTTTTTAATGTTACAAAAACTAAGGTTATACAATTTCATCCTAAAAGCTGTAGTCAGCCAGCTGATATAAGGTTTAAAATGAATGGTGAAGTAATTGAGGAAGTACAAGAGTTTAAGTATTTGGGTCAAACTATTACCAGCTCCTTGAGTGATGACTGGATATAAGAAAACAATCTCGAAGCCTGTGTGCTAAAGCGAATATGACCATAAGAAACTTTCGTTTCTGTACAAGTGAAGCTAAAGACACTCTCTTTCGTACTTTCTGCAGTAATATATACGGACAGCAACTCTGGGTGAATTATAAAAAAGGTGCTAGCAGAACCCTGAATTTGCTGTACAAAAGGTTTTTTAGACTCTTACATAAATTACCCCCGAGATGCTCAGCTTCGCAAATGTTTGCTACCCGCAATGTCCCGAGCTTCCCGGAGGTAACAAGACGTGCTCAACACAGTGTAATGCAAAGAATTAAAAAATCAACCAACCCGATCATCCAAGCTATCCATGAGTCCTGCCATTTATCCTCTAAGCTATGGACTTCTTGGTACGAAAACGTCTGTCTGTAGCTCCACTTAACTTCACAGTGCGGTATTATTTCTAATCAATTGTATATATTTCTATCCTTAGTATATGAACTGTCATTGTATTAATAATATTTGTCATATGGACTATAGTCTGCCAATAAACCTTTTCATTTTCATTTTCATATGTGTGTGTGTGTGTGTACAAAGAGTAAAACGGCAAGGCAACACTGTACATAGGTGAGAAGGTGTAAAGAGAAAGAAAAAAATTACATTAATACAAAAACATTATTGTTGAGTATGACAATAAAAATCTTTAGTGTTTGACGTTAACAGTTTGACGAACTCATTCTTCTAAGACAGTGTACGTAGATAACTGTCATTGTATTAATAACATTTGTCATATGGACTATATAGTCTGCCAATAAACCTTTTCATTTTCATTTTCATTTTCATTTCATGTTTTATCCGAGTGACGACGTGACATTTTGCGAAATCAGTTTTGATCTAAAGAGCTATCAGACATATTGGTTGGCTAGCTCGCATCATTGAGAGTCTTAATGCCTCCTTTGTCTGTCCAAAGGGATTTCGTATTACTCTCCTCTCCCTATTTTCTAGGTAATTTCATGTCCGTTGTTGCATGAAAAGCTTTATTCTGTAGTGGGATACCTTTTTGTGTCCACATGTGTAGAGGCAAGAAATTTCTGGAATAGTGCAAAACTATCTATCTATCTATCTATCTATCTATCTATCTATTTATCTATATATATATATATATATATATATATATATATATATATATATATATATATATATATATATATATACACCACAACCATGTGATCTACCATTCCCATGTTCGGTCTGTATCCATGTTTGTGCCATGAGAAGTTCGCCCGCGAATGTCCCCTTAATTTAATTCCCTCAAAGTACAAAAAAGACAGTCAACGATTTAGATTGTTTTAGATTTCCCTCAGAATATTTCCCATATCCCCATTTCCCCTCTGTTATGGAATTCATTATAATTAATTGTTATTATGTTGCATGTAATCCTCCATCCCTGAATTTTTTACCAGATTATATTATAAACACGTCTAATGTACCATCGTTAAAATCCATTTTTTTTCTTTTTCTTTTACCCTGTTCTATTTCCCAACATTGAATAAGTTAACAAGTATTATTGCATACATTTGTACAGGGTGTAACAAAAGTCCGTTCTCATAGGGAAATGAGATTTAACAGAAGTGAAAGAGAAAATAGTTTTAACTATGCATTACAAACAATACAATCAACTTACCAATTAATCCAATCCATGCTCAAATTGCATTTCATGTAGCCGTTCACGCATTTCTTCTCGTCTTTGTTAGCTGTCGGTAATGTTTTGAAGCGTTTCCGTACTAATTCTGTTACACTGATCTGTAATTTTTTCTTTTAACTGCTGAATCGTTCGAGGTCTTGACTCATAAACAACGGACTCTAAGGGGTCCCATAAGAAGAAGTCAGGTGGCTCAAGTGCCACGTAATACATACAAAATCATCACGATCAATTCTGTTATATCTTATTTCCCTATGAGAACGGACTTTTGTTACACCCTGTATACTGTTTCACTCGCTCTCCATTATCGTGTCTTTCTCTAATTCGTTTTCTTTTAGGACTCTTATAATGACTTACTCGTATACGTCCGAATTGAGTAACGTATACATCGTCATTACATGCACATGACTTGAACAATTGTCTGTCTGTTCAACAACGCACATACTCTTACGTGCATGATTATATACACACACACACACACACACATATATATATGCGCCTCGGTGGTGTAGTGGTTAGCATCGCTGACTACGAATCCATCGGCCCCGGGCTCGAGACCCGGTGACGGCAGGCAGCGCGCAGCAAAACCCAGCTGTTCGTCCTTCCACAAAATAAAGAAATTGGTTGGTAGATAAATGGGTACCCTGGATAGCCTAGTGGTTAAGATGCTGGGCTGCTGGTGGTGCGTGGTTCGGATTTCACGTTAAACTGTAGGTCTAAAGTGGAGTGACAAGCTTGACCTTCGTCAGAATGAACAATTCGGGCGGAAGCTAAAACAAACCAAACAACCAACCAACCAAAAACGTATATAAATGTGACGACCTAACTATTATTATAAATTATATATAGTTTTTTTATGCAGGAAAGAGGGGCCGGTGGCGAATGCCCGCAAAAGCCCCCAACCCCCGATAGAAGAAGAGGAGAGCCAAAATCAAGGTCAGGGGTTTTCGAGATGCCTAGACACACTGCGTTTGAAAGATGGGAGGTTATAGACAGGAGGAAAGATGGATTGGGAAGGTTGTTCCAAAGTTGACCGGTTGAGTAGATAAAAGATTGAAAATAGCAATTAACTCTTGCGTTAGAGAGTTGGACAGACAGATATTTACATATAATATATGTAAAGTAATTATTACCACGAAAGGTAACTCTCATTGTCTCGTATTTGGCAGTTCTTAAGATAAAGTACGTAAAATTCGAAACCCGGAAATTTGTACGCCAACATTTGTACGACGGAAATTTATACGCCAGCATTTGTACGCCAGAACATTTATACGACTGGAAATTTCTACGCCAAGCATTTGTACGACGGTAATTTATACGTTATACGCAAGAAATTCATGATCAGTTAATAAAATTGAATTTGAAACTAGGTAAGTTAAAATACAAATTATCGCAAATTATGAAATTACGATTACAATAATTAAATGCATAATTGAAACTAGATTTCAGTTTATCAATTTAAGATAAAATGTAACTAGCGATATACAGAACGAATGTCATTTAAAAAATCGGAGAACAAATCTTGAGAGTTTTTTCTCATTAATCTCCAGACCTAACCTAACCTAACCTAACCTAACCACCTGTACCTATTCAATAACCATTTACCTGCCTGTTAATCCTTTAATGCGCTCTGATACATGATAAAATTTAAAATTCTTCAAATTGAAATTATTTTCAAAATATTTAAATAATGTTTACTTTTATTTATTTATTTTTTGTTTGCACATGTGCTTATGTTTATATAAAAAAATGAAGTCACGGTTATTATCATGGGTAGATCGCATACTTAAGTCAAAAAAGTCCGGTAGAGCGCATACTTAAATTACCGTCGTACAAATGTCAGTCGTATAAATTTCCAGTTGTATAAATGTTCTGGCGTACAAATGCTGGCGTATAAATTTCCGTCATACAAATGTTGATGTACAAATTTCTGCACACGGTAAAATTCAATGTCCTTCCTGAAAAAAAATTGGACTTAGAATCTCTCTCTACTGTCTTTTCAAAATAAAGAATAGGAATTATTATTATTATTATTATTATTATTATTACTGTGAAAATATAAATGTTTTATTAAAAAGGCAACTCTGTAATAAGTACGCATTGTCAAACAAAAGAGACTAGCTACATTTAACCTACTTGTCTTTCCTTTTGATAATGCAACTGTAGACCTTCACACACACACACACACACACACACACACACACACACACACACACTTTAACTTTAAAACATGAAAGATGAAGTAAAAAAATAACTGATCTCGTACTCCAGAATATAAAAGCTAAAAGAAAAAGATTTTAGGGAACTATTTTGAGCAGTTTAGAGTACTGTAGTGTCAAAGCATGACATTGCTGGCTTTGCTGGAGGAGATTTACGGAGTCCTTTTATATTTTTATTGTTATTTATATTTTTATTATCATTTATTTTATTTCTCTAATAAAAAAAATTATATTTTAGTATAACCAAAAATAAAATAATAATAATGTTTATTTATGGTAAATGATAAATGGTAAGATAAAATGATAAATGGTAAGATAAAGTGATAAATGGTAAGATAAAGTGATAAATGGTAAGATAAAATGATAAATGATAAGATAAAATGATAAATGTTAAGATAAAACAATATGTACAAAGTCAAGGTTGTTAAGGCTAAGATACCCAATTAACAAGGTATTCAATAATTAAAGAATTAATTATTTAATATTTAATTATTTTTAGCCTCTTATACCCGAATAAACATGAAGGTATAATCTTAGCTGAATACCCGTAGACACCAATCGACTAGGAGACTATCGACCGGGTGAAACATTAGGCAGGAGACTGGGAGTGCTGGAACTTCCATTTTCTTTTTTCGTGTTTCATCTACTCTGTGAGCAGTCCAGCATGCTCTCAAACACATACACTTCTCCCTCTCTTCCTCATTACACATACATGCATCTTACTACACATACATGCATCTTACGCACTACACACAATCTTTTCAAAATTTATGAAAAAAAGTGGCATCATTAAGCCTTGTGGAGACCTTGTTTTTTGGCTCTCTCCTTCTTCTCTGGAGGGGTCACTTTAGCGGGCGCTCGTCCTTGACCTCCTCCTTCCTGCATAAAAGAAATATGTGTAGTTATGTGAATGTGTAATCTTAGCATATATATATATATATATGTGTGTGTGTGTGTGTGTGTGTGTGTGTGCGTGTGTGTGGACGTTTGTATATATGCTTTCTATAGCACCTTTTGGGCGTCATGAACACGTATAAATACAACAATAAATTGTAATACTTATATTATTATTGTTGTTGTTGTTGTTGTTATTGTTTTTTAGTGTTATTCTACTACACAACGTATCAGGAACGCATTAACTGTCTTACTGTCATATATATATGTTATTCCCTGTACACCTATTGTATACCTTATACATGTAGCCAAGGACAATAAAATTAATAATAATAATGATAATAATAATAATAATAATAATAATATTATTATTAATAATAATAATAATATTAATAATAATAATAATAATAATAATAATAATAATAATAATATTATTATTATTATTATTATTATTATTATTATTATTATTATTATTATTATTTGAGTGAATCAGATCCGAAAACTTTACCAACACAGAAAATAACTTCCCGCAATCTTCTATAAATAGAAATATTATCGTTTATTTTCTCAACTTAGTCAAAAAAGAAGTTTTGGAGACAATATCTTCTACAAAAAGAAAGTTATGTTTCACTAAAAGAAGTTATTCTATTATCTGAAAAGAAGCTTTTGATACCCAAAAGAAGGGCAAAACCTCCTCTAGAATGCATCTTGCAAAAGAAGTTATTTTATCTAAATTAAGAAATTGTTATGTTGAGTGAATTAAAAGAAATAGGTTATAAATATTTTTAATTACTTAATTGGTACACTTGCGGAAAAAAATTCGCATACAAAACCTAAAATTTCTGAAAGGCATAAAAATTACTAATTAGTAATATTACGTTTTCTTTGGTTATTTTATCCATTTTGGTGAAACAAATAAAATTTTAAGAGAAAACCCAACTCGAAACTGATTATTTTTTATGCATTTTAGGAGGATTAGATTTCTCGGAGAATTTTTTTCCAGAAATTATAAATATTAATTAAAAGTATAATGTGTGTGTGTATATATATATATATATATATATAATCATGCGGGTTGCTTCTACAGAGCTTCAATTTAATATTTAGGAGAAATCCAATGACAAGGAGAAATGTAAATGCCATGAAAAGTCTTCTTTAATGCGCAACGTTTCGAGCTCAAAGGACCCATTTCAGGTACCAAGAAATATTTTATATCCTTCGGCACTGTAATACAAGGAAGTTGAGGGCTATAAACATTATTTAAGAAGGATCTAATTAGTTTATCTACATATTGAACAGGAAAACTATTATTGGTAAAGTATGATCTTAGATTATTAAATTCATCATTAAGTAAGGTAAAACTAGAGGTCAAATTATATCCTCTAAACAGGAGAGTTTTAATACAAGACATCTTATAGTTGAAATCAGTAAAACTAAAAAAATTCATGCCCAAACCAGTGAAAGTGGGTTTCCTGTAAACTGATGTAGTAATAGAATCACCGTTTTTCGAAATTAAAAGATCTAAAAAGGGGAGGGAGCCATTTTTCTCAGTTTCCATTGTATACGTTATATTGGGGTGCAAAGAATTTAGGAAGTTAAAGAATTGTTGCGCTTGTACCGCATTATCAAAGACAGCTATCGAATCATCAACGAAGCGTCGATAGAAAATTGGCTTGAGATGAGTGGGAGATTGTCTAAAAATTACACTTTCTAAATGAGTCATAAAAAAATCAGCTGCTAACGGTCCGACAGGTGATCCCATCCCTACACCATCAATTTGTTGGTAAACCTTATTGTTGAAAGTAAAATAGCATTGTTTGAAGACCAATTCTAAAAGTTCCTTAAAATGAGACAATGAAAAACCATGAAAAATATCAACCGAGCTAAAAACCCTATCTAAAATAATGGCAATAGTTTCAGATACAGGTACATTTGTGAAAAGCGACTTTACATCAAAACTGACAAAAAACTTTTTTGAATCGAAATTCTCACCAAGAAGGTCTTTTTGGAATTCAAACGAGTTATTTATAGTGTAAGCATTTTTCGCAAAGGGTGACAGGAGACGAACAACAAATTTTGCCAATTGAAAGGTGGGTAAGTTATACGAAGTTATACTCTCAGTTGTTCGCATCTGGTGCTAATCTTGCTCAATTATACTGTTTGCCTAAAATCCATAAAGTTGGAACACCTCTCCGTCCTATTTTAGCTTCGTATAACTTACCCACCTTTCAATTGGCAAAATTTGTTGTTCGTCTCCTGTCACCCTTTGCGAAAAATGCTTACACTATAAATAACTGGTTTGAATTCCAAAAAGACCTTCTTGGTGAGAATTTCGATTCAAAAAAGTTTTTTGTCAGTTTTGATGTAAAGTCGCTTTTCACAAATGTACCTGTATCTGAAACTATTGCCATTATTTTAGATAGGGTTTTTAGCTCGGTTGATATTTTTCATGGTTTTTCATTGTCTCATTTTAAGGAACTTTTAGAATTGGTCTTCAAACAATGCTATTTTACTTTCAACAATAAGGTTTACCAACAAATTGATGGTGTAGGGATGGGATCACCTGTCGGACCGTTAGCAGCTGATTTTTTTATGACTCATTTAGAAAGTGTAATTTTTAGACAATCTCCCACTCATCTCAAGCCAATTTTCTATCGACGCTTCGTTGATGATTCGATAGCTGTCTTTGATAATGCGGTACAAGCGCAACAATTCTTTAACTTCCTAAATTCTTTGCACCCCAATATAACGTATACAATGGAAACTGAGAAAAATGGCTCCCTCCCCTTTTTAGATCTTTTAATTTCGAAAAACGGTGATTCTATTACTACATCAGTTTACAGGAAACCCACTTTCACTGGTTTGGGCATGAATTTTTTTAGTTTTACTGATTTCAACTATAAGATGTCTTGTATTAAAACTCTCCTGTTTAGAGGATATAATTTGACCTCTAGTTTTACCTTACTTAATGATGAATTTAATAATCTAAGATCATACTTTACCAATAATAGTTTTCCTGTTCAATATGTAGATAAACTAATTAGATCCTTCTTAAATAATGTTTATAGCCCTCAACTTCCTTGTATTACAGTGCCGAAGGATATAAAATATTTCTTGGTACCTGAAATGGGTCCTTTGAGCTCGAAACGTTGCGCATTAAAGAAGACTTTTCATGGCATTTACATTTCTCCTTGTCATTGGATTTCTCCTAAATATTATATATATATATATATATATATATATATATATATATATATATATATATATATACATTTCAACTGCAAAGAACACGCAGTATAATTAACGTAAAGAACGACGCTTGTATAGGAGAACATTCCGCGCAAGATGAGGAGGGAGAACGAACAAATGAAAAAATGAGGTAACCCACCCGGGAATCGAACCCGGGATCTTCCGATTGCCGGTCAGATATGATAACCACTACACCATGGTCGTCACTCGATCAGAAGTCGTAATCCTCCTACATACGCGCAGAAACCAATGCCCCGAGGGGGGCACCTCCCGCATGCCGCACCTATATATACATTTCAACTGCAAAGAACACGCAGTATAATTAACGTAAAGAACGACGCTTGTATAGGAGAACCGGGTGGTTACCTCATTTTTTTCATTTGTTCGTTCTCCCTCCTCATCTTGCGCGGAATGTTCTCCTATACAAGCGTCGTTCTTTACGTTAATTATACTGCGTGTTCTTTGCAGTTGAAATGTGTATATATAGGTGCGGCATGCGGGAGGTGCCCCCCTCAGGGCATTGGTTTCTGCGCGTATGTAGGAGGATTACGACTTCTGATCGAGTGACGACCATGGTGTAGTGGTTATCATATCTGACCGGCAATCGGAAGATCCCGGGTTCGATTCCCGGGTGGTTACCTCATTTTTTCATTTGTTCGTTCTCCCTCCTCATCTTGCGCGGAATGTTCTCCTATACAAGCGTCGTTCTTTACGTTAATTATACTGCGTGTTCTTTGCAGTTGAAATGTATATATAGGTGCGGCATGCGGGAGGTACCCCCCTCGGGGCATTGGTTTCTGCGCGTATGTAGGAGGATTACGACTTCTGATCGAGTGACGACCATGGTGTAGTGGTTATCATATCTGACCGACAATCGGAAGATCCCGGGTTCGATTCCCGGGTGGTTACCTCATTTTTTTCATTTGTTCGTTCTCCCTCCTCATCTTGCGCGGAATGTTCTCCTATACAAGCGTCGTTCTTTACGTTGATATATATATATATATATATATATATATATATTATATATGTGTGTGTGTGTATTTTCAGCATTGTAGATTTACATTCAAGTATATGCTTTAAAGAGTTTAATCAGGTCCTGTTTCTTGCTTTTATGTTGGACTATCATCGTCTGGGATGAAACCTGATTTAAGGAATACGTGACTGCGTCTTCCTATTTCATTCATCCGTTGAGTGAGAGATGGTCAGAAGACTTCCAGATACCAACAAAGGTATTTGCAGCAGTCAATAAATAGAAACTTGAGACAGGAAAGAGGTTTATAAATAGCGAACTTGATAAATTATGCGGAGCTGTAACTAGCATCATTTGGAAGATAACGACTAACCCTTCACAAATTAAGGAAATTTACATTATTACAGCTTGCACGAAGTTATCAGAGATGTATACCCATTTTTATTTCATTCTTATGTTGATGGCACTGTGGCACTCTGATTTCATATGGTGTATTTTCCTTTTAGATGTAAATTTAAAATGAGAAAAAGTGTCTAGCGACGTAACCTATAAAAAGAGTAAAACAGAGTTCGATACCCGACACTCGGATAGGTAAAAGGCAAATCTCATAAAAAGGATTTTACCTGTCTTGAGAATCTGAGACAAGTGAACCACCAAATACTGAAAAAGTTGGTCAATAGATGTTTATGAACTGGAAAACAAAGAAAATTTTAACAGTTAAATTGAGCCGTATATTGAGCAGTATTGAGGAGTAAAGAGAGGTATTGAGGAGTATATTACTGCCAAAGAAAGTTATGTAATCCAGTCGTCTGTATTAAAAAAAGTTTTAAAAGGATAGCCTAATCCTCCAGAACAAACCGTACTTGTAGTAACATTTTTGTCCGCTTAGTTACACAGTGGTTCCCAACCTTTTTTGTACGGGTACCCAAAACCCAATTCTAATCCAGCTCCAATACCCCAATCATTAGATATTATTTTTTATAACTTCTGCATTATCGCAATATTATTTTTTAGAATTCCTGGATCGCGTATCATTACCCCACAAAATAGTTGTCATTACCCCAGCAGAATAATTTACCCCTAGGCTGGGAACCACTGACTTAGTAAAGCAGGAGAATCGATTTGTTCAGAAGATTTTGATTATGTTATCATACACGTTAAAGTGAATATAGAATCTTAAAAGTTTGTAATTACAAACGAAGCCCAAACAAACTGTCTTTTCTTGTAATAATAATTATTTACGTTTTAACATTATCGAAAGTGACACAAGTTTAAGTGTCATTTCTCAACATTCAAAGTTGGGTTAACTTTTAGAAGAATCACAGTCTGTAAATTGATTTAAAATGATCGTCTGTTTGCTATGTATAAAAAAGACGTTGTAGTGGTGTAGTGGTTAGCATCGTTGACTACGAATCCACCAACCCCAAATTCAATTCCTGGTTACGATAGTCGGCGTGCAGTAAAACCAGCTGTTCATCCTTCCATGTAATGAAATTGGTTGGTGGATAAATGGGTACCTTTGGTAGCCAAGTGGTTAAGACGCTGGGCTGCAGAGCGTGGTGGTCGTGGTTCGGATTCCACGTTAAGCTGTAGGTCTAAGGTGGAGCACAAGCTTGACCTTGGTCAAAATGAATAATTGGGGCGGAAACAAAACCAAGGTTAACCAAAGTTAATGTAACAGCAAATTTTCCATAATAAATCCCTGACGAGGAAACTCCTTAATCCAGAAATCTTGAGAACGTAGAAAATTAAGACGTTACAAAAAATTTTCGTTTTACATTCAGCGAAATTAATTTTTCTGTCTCTTTTGAGGGCCTAGAAACCACTGCAGATTTGACTAAAGAACATTCGGATGACGTCACTCATCGTGATCCGAGGTAAAGTACTTGTACAGTCAATACAAAACTTAATCCTGTCTAAAACTCAATATTTCGCATTGATATATTTTTTTAATTGACTGTACATCAATTGTTACCTTTTAGAATTAAGCTTAAAGATATAACAAGTAGAAAATTCAACAGAGTGGCCACAAAGTCCCTTTGCAGTGAAATTACAGCATATCTATGTTGCCATTGTTTTTCATGCAAATGGACTTTGTGGCCGCCCTATACAGTTAAAACGACTAAATATTTGCGCACTATACCAAATACATAATCCAAGTACATTTAATGGTTAATCCCAACTGTATTAGAGTTCCCTTAAATACGTTTATTGATCTGGTTAAAACTTAAATAGTTAGTGAAAATACAGAAGGGGACTAACTATTCGAATACGTGTGAAAATATACTGTAGTTTATCATACATTTAATTGTCTTAACCAAGGATTTTTCTCCGTGATGGAGAAGAATTTAAATATTTTAGCGACCAGTTTGGAGGAGTGTCAAAAAGACAGGCATTTCTCGCTCAATTGAATTCAGGAAATTTGGAGATATTTTTAAAGATTTTTTATCATCTTTTATTTTCATTATCTACTTCAAGGCAGGAAGGTTTCACAATTAAAGGGGATATTTTATGATACTTTTAGTCCAAATTCTTTCATAATGACGAGTACAAAACCTTTTAATGGAACTTTTACGTGTGTGAGGTCAACCTAGGTTTAGGTTTCATCCAATTTCGTTTCCTGTTGACATACAGTATAACGCAATAGCCATTGCCTTCCAAAATATACAGCATTTCCAGTATTTCGGACACATTTTGTAGGATGTAAGATGTCGGTGATTGGTTGATGCACGACGTAATTAACCAATAAGAACTATACTATATATATTTTTTTTCCCTCTTCTTTTCCATTCTGACCTCAGTTGCCGTCTCTTCTCCTGATAAAGCTGAACTCTTCGCTCAAACTTTTGCCTTCATCGCAATACTGGAAAATTCCGGTGCTATTCCTTCATCTCCGCACTGGTAAACTCTTCTCTTCTGACGTTCAAATCAAGGACACCCAACCCAGGGCAAGTGGAAACATGGGTGGGTAGACCCAAAGATGTGGTTCGCAAGTTTATGACAGACCAACCAATTACAATTTAACATTCCATGCATCATTATTGCAAAGTATATCAATAAGAACATTATTTCCCTCTTAAATGAGTTTGAGTCCTTGTCGTGAACATGTTACGTGTTAATCTTAATCAATTTAAAGAAACAGTTTATTCCCCTATCTCTTCATCAACATTATCTGTCATTATTAAATATATACATATTAATAAGACCTAAAATATTTAATATTCCTCCCTTTGCCTTTCCTTGAATATCAACTTGAAACGTTTCCCGTACTGTATCAGCTGCTTATGATACAAAATGATTTATAAGACGTCTCACAAATTACCACTTTTATCGACCAATTACGCTTTTACTTACGCTTTTCTGATTAACGCCATACGATTTTCTTCATTCTCAGAAAATACCCCTTTGATGGGTATTAAAAGATTAATATTTTTTCTAATTAAATGATACCCTGAAACCAATAAATCCACGTGCAGACAGTTATAAACTATGATAAAAACATGATTTTGTTACGCACCTGTTACACTTTCACCCACCCTTTCGTAACTATTCAAACTGTATTGTTCAAATCTCTACTTTCTGGTCTTCTTCTTCTTCTTCTTGCAGTTCCTTCGTACAACCTGCAAAAGAAAAGCGATCCCATTAAAGCAGACCAACTGCAGGGTCTCTATCTACTGACTTCTTCCTTTACCCTAATAATAAACATTTCCTCTATTTGAACACTCCATTTTCTAATACTGAAGACGTCCCTCATAAGCAATTTCCTGGGTTTAAATTATATCTCGTATCGTGATTTCCAACTAGAAAGTGTTAATCAAATGTTGTTCTCTCTCTCTCTCTCTCTCTCTCTCTCTATATATATATATATATATATATATATATATATAAAGTCATGCGGTTTGCTTCTACAAAGCTTCAATTTAATATTTAGGAGAAATCCAATGACAAGGAGGAATGTAAATGCCATGAAAAGTCTTCTTTAATGCGCAACGTTTCGAGCAATACGCTCATCATCAGGCTAGATAATAACAATATGAAATTAGAATCAATAAATAAATGTGAACAAGACAAAATAATTTCCATAAAACCAATTCAGTAAAAGCAAATTTTAAAAAGACTAAAAGAAGAGGGTTAAATTCAAAGTTATAAAAATTTACATATAAAATTAACCAGAAATTTAAAAAGCTATTTTTAAATTACATATAGTAAATTTGAAATTGGTACACTGGAATAATTAACACTAATACAATGGAATAATTAACACTACGAACCTTTCAATGCTGGTTCCGAGGCACGAGTAATTTAAAACAAAACAAAACAGGAAACAAGCTATGGGTTGGGCGGTTGGAGTTATAAGTTAGGGGAGGGGGGATTATAAAAAATTGGGGGAGGGGAGTTGGGGAGGGGGGTTTATAAAAAATTTAGAGGGACAGACAACTGAGGAATCCACGTTTAGAGAAGGGGTCAATGTTTTAATATAGAGAGATTCCAAAATTCTAAGTGAGTTAGGACAAGAATTACAACCGAGAATTTTAAAATTATCTAAAGTGACATCAGTTTTACATTTTATACTGTGTTCCCGAATACTGGAGGCCTCTTTTTTATTTAAAATTTTACCTGTTCGGCAACTTATTCCCATATGCGAATAAAATCTAGTCCTGAGGGAGCGCACGGTGCTGCCAATGTAAGTACCAAGGAGACACCTTGGGCAGGTAAATAAATATACAACACCGCTACGCAACGAATCAGGAGTTCGATCCTTCGCTGAGAAAAAGCTACCTAAAGACATTTTGTTAATAAATATAATGCGAAAATCAGTATGATAAAAAAAATTTTCTTAACAACTTTGTAAATTTAAGTTTAAATTCTTTATTCATGGGACCCATTTCAGGTACCAGGAAATATTTTATATCTTTAGGCACTGAAATACAGGAAAGTTGAGGGCTATAAACATTATTTAAGAAAGATCTTATTAGTTTATCTACATATTGAACAGGAAAACTATTATTGGTGTCTCCTTGGTACTTACATTGGCAGCACCGTGCGCTCCCTCAGGACTAGATTTTATTCGCATATGGGAATAAGTTGCCGAACAGGTAAAATTTTAAATAAAAAAGAGGCCTCCAGTATTCGGGAACACAGTATAAAATGTAAAACTGATGTCACTTTAGATAATTTTAAAATTCTCGGTTGTAATTCTTGTCCTAACTCACTTAGAATTTTGGAATCTCTCTATATTAAAACATTGACCCCTTCTCTAAACGTGGATTCCTCAGCTGTCCCTCTAAATTTTTTATAAACCCCCCTCCCCAACTCCCCTCCCCCAATTTTTTATAATCCCCCCTCCCTAACTTATAACTCCAACCGCCCAACCCATAGCTTGTTTCCTGTTTTGTTTTGTTTTAAATTACTCGTGCCTCGGAACCAGCATTGAAAGGTTCGTAGTGTTAATTATTCCATTGTATTAGTGTTAATTATTCCAGTGTACCAATTTCAAATTTACTATATGTAATTTAAAAATAGCTTTTTAAATTTCTGGTTAATTTTATATGTAAATTTTTATAACTTTGAATTTAACCCTCTTCTTTTAGTCTTTTTAAAATTTGCTTTTACTGAATAGGTTTTATGGAAATTATTTGTCTTGTTCACATTTATTTATTGATTCTAATTTCATATTGTTATTATCTAGCCTGATGATGAGCGTATTGCTCGAAACGTTGCGCATTAAAGAAGACTTTTCATGGCATTTACATTCCTCCTTGTCATTGGATTTCTCCTAAATATTATATATATATATATATATGGGATGAATTTCACAATAAAACACGTGGAATGAATGAATGCTGCAAACCCACAAGGAAAAAGAAAAACGATTCCAAGGCCTTTCGTGTATTCAAAGCCTTGGAATCGTTTTTCTTTTTCTTTGTGGGTTTGCAGCATATATATATATATATATATATATATATATACACACACACACACACATGTATATGAAAATTATTTCACGAAAGTAACACGTGAAAAATGTTTATGATGAATAAAACCACGAAGGAAAGGAAACACAGAATGGTGCTCAAGCGCTTTCGTCTAATGACATCCTCAGTGTCATTAGACGAAAGCGCTTGAGCACCATTCTGTGTTTCCTTTCCTTCGTGGTTTTATTCATATATATATATATATGCACTAAAATCACAGAATAACACGTGATCTTATTAATAAGCAAACAACCACAGGGAAAAGGAAACACGAAGTCCGAGCGCTTTCGTGATATATTCACATTATCAAGGAGAAACAGAAAATAGGAAATATATATATATATACATACAAGATGACACAAAAGTCAGGACAAATAAGAGAAATTGATTTATATTAATACTGTTTGTTCTCTTTGTTTCAGGTGAGACGTGGATGGAAAATTAACAAAAAATGAGCGAGTGAGGTTTGTATTCATGTGTACGCAAGCGAAGGAAACTCGTACCAAAGTGTCGCAGACGAATTTAATCAGCAAAGCGAATAACAACTGAATGTTTGAAGATTTCCCCTCGAGACGTGTGAGGATATCACTCAGAAGAAGAAGTGAGAAGTGTATCGTGGTTAATGGGTCTCAGTTTGAGCATTTATTATGAATAAACCAACATCATGCGTGAAACAGATTATTTCTTCTCGTATGTGTCCTGACTTTTTGGTCACCCTGTACAACTGAGGTCAAAATCATGATTTCACAAGGGGAAAAATAAAACTAGGATAGTATTATTTAGGTTTACTGTCTTCTAACGTTAAATTTTGGTGTTTTCAAGCTCAATTCAATCGCTTTTGCTTATTGCCATACCTCAGATAAGGTTTTGTAACAGCTACTGTACACGACCATTCAACCCTACTTCTCTTAGTTGTCTTTGGACAGTTAAACATAAGATGCTGTTTTCTGTTGTTAAACTGCGTCCAGCGGCTGGTTGAGGTATTGTCAGGCATCTATTTCACTTGGACTTTCTAGCCAACAATCTATCTTCCCATACTGTTGTCTTTCTTTTCCTTCCTCCACCATTCTTATTTACTAAGCCTGTCTCCTCTTGTCTTTTAATAGTTTTGGATGCTCCATTCTGAGAAACCGCCATTCCTACGTGCAATATCTCTTTAGGATAGCCCAAGACAATGCAGAACCATTATTTCAATGCGTTCCTTTAGGAATTTCTTTCCTGGAACCGTTATTAACTTCTGTAAAAGAAAAGTTATTGCTTCATAAATGCTGAGTACTTTCAATGGAAAAACAAACTTCATATTTAGTTCTCAAATACTTAAACATTGTTAAACAATTCATCTGCGTAAAGTACTTGTAAAATAAGCTGGAAGATTTTAGAATACATAAGAATATCTAAGTAAATACACCCGACATCAATAGAAGCAGAGTTCATAAATTTTCTAAGTGTAGGATTTTGGAATTCGGGAAGATAAGAATGAAACAGTCTTCGCATACCTTCATTCTAACACTGCAGTGTTAATACTTTTACTCGTTTTAGTTCCTTGTTCCTCATTGTTACTTGTTCCTTATCTATTTCATTGTTCCTCGTTCCTTATCTATTTCGTTGTTCCTCATTTTTTCTCGTTCCTTATCTATTTCGTTGTTCCTCATTGTTTCTCGTTCCTTATCTATTTCGTTGTTCCTCATTGTTTCTCGTTCCTTATCTATTTCGTTGTTCCTCATTGTTCCTTGTTCCTTATCTATTTCCTTGTTCCTCGGCCATCGTTCCTTTTTTCTTATCTATTTCCTTTTTCCTCGGTCCTCGTTCCTTTTTGCTTAATAGTTCTTTACCTTACTTTCTCCTCTCTCAACAATATACACACAAAGTTTAATTCGTTTTGTATGCACGTACGACATTGATGGAGAGGTAAATATAAAACTCATGAACCATTTACTTGCATAACTCGTTTTATTAAGGATGAAAAACTCCAGTAGAAAATGTTCATAAAAAAAAATTACAAAGTACGGATTAGCATCATTGCGTTGATAAATTTATCCTAAATTTAAACATCACAACAGGGAATTCGCAAATACTTAAATGTTGCTTTAGAATATGCAGCCTCTCTCTCTCTCTCTCTCTCTCTCTCTCTCTCTCTCTCTCTCTCTCTCTCTCTCTCTCTCTCTCTCTCTCTAATGTATAATAAATCATGCCACAGTACTTGTACCTAACCCTTTTTATATATATAAACTATGAAAAAAGCTTTTCAGAATAAAATATTTAAACCCTCCAAAAGCATAAACACGCTCATAGAAAAATATCCAGAGAGAGAGAGAGAGAGAGAGAGAGAGAGAGAGAGAGAGAATGAGCACAACATTTAACTGCATCTTTTTCAGCCCCGGTTCCCAATTTAAATTCATGGGGTGTCGGTCATTTGGCACAGAATGAGAAAATGCAGAATGAAAATTTAAACCTCTCAATGGCATCATTTGACCCATTCGAACACTGAACAAAACCGAGACTCGACCGATAATGAAGAGCGAACGAAATTTTCTCGTTTTAATTTTGGCGCAGGTAAATTTCAAGAATTTTATATATTCGTAGTAAAAAATTTAATAATTTTTAAAGTATTAAAAAAATTAAAAAATAGGTAAAGAGAAATTTGAAACTGTTTTGGAGATTCGAACGTACTTTTGGAGTAAATTTCACGAGAAAATGTTTCGACTTTGAATAACAAATTACGAAACGGCAAATTTACCATCGAAAAAATCGAAAAAAGAAAAGTATCCCCTAAAATCAATTGAAAGAAAATGAAAAATGCATCGAAAATGGACGCAATCTATTGAATTTGTTTTACGATCGAGTCTAACGGGCATTATTCTAAAAATTAATATGCAAGTTGAAAGTCGGAATCTCTAATTAAATCGGTCCAGATTAGTGGATTAATGGATTAGTTTTGCTTATTTTAATCGCTATTCAGGAAGACAAAGAAAGGAAAGGCAAATTCGACTGGCCTCCATTAAATAACGAAATTTAATCGTGATTAATACGAATTTTTTACTAATGTCCATAAACCATTTTTAATCGTTCCAACACAGCAATTTCAGCCTGAAGACAGACATATATATATATATAATATATATATAACATCATCGATTCATTCAAAGTTCAAGTGGAAGTATGAAGAGTTAAACATCTTTGCACATCATTTCATGGTACGAGCTGTTCGCTGCAGTATTGCCAAGTAAATAGGAGGTCAAAGTACTGACGAGGCTTTCGGACGTGGTTCATCACCACTGAAAGCAACATTGCTCTGTGTTAGTTTAGTCCAAAGAACATCCATATCCGTATTCAATTTATTGCAGTTTTCGTTAGTTTTATTGCAGACACCCACAGTTATTATCAGTCCTGTACATGATTCTTCAGGAGCAAGATGCACCGCAAGTTTGTTTCCTCCCCAAGGCAGCACAATTTACTTGTATCAATCACAGTCACGCTCGTACTACCTTAGACTTACTCTACACAAACTGGACCAAAAATCACAAGTATCCTCAATCGCAAACCGTCCGGATACAGGCCTATATTTTGTTTAGAATAATATTTTTTACAAATATCTGTAGACTCAACATGGAAAAAATTGAATTGTATTTACAAACTCAAACTGAATAGAATTTAAAAAAGACTACGTTGTACAGTAGAATAACCTTCATATATAATACTTGCAGGGTTGCGTCGTCGTCAAGTCGTAACACCGCTTCACGTTAGATCAACAAGGTTAAGCGACGTTGGATCTGTACAGTAGTTGTATGGGTGGACATCTTGCGCATTCAGATGCTGTATAGGTCCCCTCGATCATGTGACCTTTGCCGTTACGAAAAGGTTCAAACAATCCTAGACAGTAGTATTATCATTTCTATTAAGTTTACTTTCAATATAGCATTCAATCCCTTTAATGGTTGTTAATAATAGAGTTACACTTGAGGAAATAAGAGACGAGGTAAGAGAAAAACCGCAAGGAAACACAGTGACTTAGACAAAGCTTTGAAACTACGCAGACAATTACAGTCCAGAAGTACTTGGGATTCAAGAAACTACAGTAAACGTTGTCATACACTTTATCTTAACCTGGTAGACTCTAAAGGAAATCTAAACATCTCGGTGAACATGAATTTGTGCCAATTTTCTAGTAATTTCAAATGCTTAATTTCTAGATTTTTCACTAAGACGTTTCACTAAGACGTTTCACTAAGCATCTGATTTTACAACCGGCTAAATACTTTGTCCACTTAGATTTGTCTCACCAGAAATTTGGCAATTGAGTACAGAGAGGAGAACAAAATAAGTTTCGATAAACTTTCTGGATCTCCAGAGAATTGCCACAAACCTAAATATCTGAAACATTTAGCCGACTATCATACCAAATGCTTAGCGAAACGTCTACTCCAATGTCAGAGAAAGCAATTAATGAAAAAATCTAGAAGTTAATTATTTAAAATTTATAAGTACATATTTATCAAAATTTTTGGACTTCTTTTAGGTGTATATACTGTATATAAATCTCAAAGAGAATTTTACGCAAAATTTAATGATTAACAGAGAAATTTTAACTTTTAGATGTAAGAGAAGAGGTCCTTCTGCTTCATCACTCTAATGAGCCAGAAACTTCTAATAAAGCATTTTTTTTTTGTTCATCTCAGCTTTTAAGAATCTCAGAAAAAGACTGGTTTTTTTTTTTCGAGAATTTATTTCAAAGTTATTCATTTATAAACTTTAAAAAAATGGTTTCTCGTTAAGAGATATAAAATATTTCATAACGTCTTTCCAAACAATCACCTCCTGTAGTGATTGTGGAAGTTTAATATTCTATCTATTCTATCTATTCTACCTCATTTGGAATTTTAACGAAATGTGGGTTCGTTCATTTTATGATACGTTAATTAGATTTTGCACAACTTTCAGGGTGGTCAGGACGTGTTTTTACTCCATGTATCGTTATGGTTTGTGATGAGTGTGTGTGTGTGTGTGTGTGTGTGTGTGTGTGTGTGTGTGTTGGTAATCCTTGTTTTTCTAATATTTCGATTGTAAATATTTCCTTTCTAGCCTACATTTAATAATCATCGGATTTTCTAGATTTTATCGCGGACTATACAGGGTGTCCCATAAGTCCAGTCTCATAGCAAAATTTATTTTAAATTAAATTTATCAAAGTAATACATTAGAATTAAAACAAATGTTCAAATTGATGTCTCGTTTTGGGACCTTTTTTTTTTTTGTTGCAGGTAGAATAACACGTATGGCTAATATAGAAGTGGGTTACACTCGTGAGGAAAAGGCGGAGAGACCCTGTAGTATGATTTAAATTAATGTCCTACTGTTGTACTGACCAGCGTCCGTAACTCAGTGAAGACACTGAGGCCGGGGATTCGAATCCTGATGAGGTTCACAATAACAATAATAAAGGAGTTAGATTAATGGGCTGCTTTAGTTAGCCTGAGCTCTGTGCCGGTTTCAGGCACTTCTGAATCATTATTATTACTGTTATACTGTAAACAAATTAAAGTACTCTTGTACTTTGGCTATAAACTTATTAAACTAATGGCTAGAAATACCTTTTTTCTTTAACGGAAATGTTATTTTGAAAATACCATAATACTCTATAACCCAGTCAAGGACTGCCTCAAGTCCGTCCGAGAAGTCGGGAATGGAGTGTAGTGAAGAACTCTTTCTTTCACGAATATTTTGTCTTTAAACTGAAAAGTAGAAGGTTTATTGTTATTTAAAACTAAATATTTTGGTAACAAGTCACTTACATTACATACATTTTAGATGCCTTTTATTGACAAAAACCCAAATCTCTATTAAAGATGTAGAAATTTTTTTAGAAAAATTGCATTTTCATACAATATATCTATTATTATTTCCTATGGGACATGAGGGTATCACTGATGAGGGTACCACTGTGAATGAAAGAGTTCAAAAGGAGTTATTTTCTTGCGGTGTTTGAGACCTAAATAGGACGAAGGACGTTAAATTGATCAACTACCAACTAGGAATACAGGATCTCAGTATGAGACCCCTCATACTGAAACCTCATGTGACCCCTTCATGTATTTTCTACTTCCGTAGAAAGTACATTTTAAAAGTAAGTAGTATATATTTGCTTCGACAGTTTTATTCCAAGCGTTCTACAGTAATAAAAGTAAATCCAGAAAGTCTCTCAACGCTAAGAGTTTTCGATCTAGTCGATGGCCATGTTTAGTCTTAGACACAGATTTTCATTATAACATCTGCAAAATATTTAAAACAACAAATAGGCAGAAAACATGATTTTAGCTCCCTTTTGCCTAAACTAATCCTCCTTATTACTACCTCCCACACTATGCTTCCCCCTTTCGAGATTCATTCGAACCCTAAAACCTCCATTCAAATCAGTGGAACCCCTCTGGTCATGTAAAAAGCCACCCCACAACATCCCGCTGTTTAGTAAACACTGTAGCCTTTTGTGACGATGTCCTCTTTTGACTCTCTCTCTCTCTCTCCACCAGTGTAGCCTTATGAAGTATTGTCTATCCTCTCTCTATTAATGGTCTTATCGATTTTACCTCGGCTTCATTTAAGGAGAAGGAATGACTTCCGGGCAAAAGTTTCTTTTTCAATAGGATAACAATCGTATACCCACTGCGAAGCTTAACGGAGGATAGCCGGAACAGCAAGAATAGCAAAAGATTGAAACTAATAAGATGGCCACATCCATCACCGGATCTTAATTATTATGGTATATGAACTCGGCAGAGAAGAGTTTAAAGAAGGGAGCAACCAATGCACACATGCTCAGTGGTAAATGGAATGAAATCAGAAGGTAAACACTAGTTAAATTATGTGGCAGAGCCTAAAGACTATGGCATCAGTGATTATCCTCAAGGGAGGAGATTTTGACGAGAAATTATTGCAGTATTTGTACCACTGAAAGAGATCTATGATATATTTTCTGATGTAATTCATATATTAAATTGATGTAAATTGATAATTACACTCGAACCTCGCTAATTCGACATCTTCGGGGCTCTACCCTCATCGAATTTTGCAGTGAATTCGAATGACGCATTGTATTCGAAATTTGTCCTGGAACTCGAACAGTTTTTCGGATTAGTGCGTTTTTTGTTCGATGTCCGGCAGATAACTCGAACTGTTTTCATACAACCTCTGTACGAAAGCGGTAGGGACCAAAAACGGTACTACAAATTATTAAATAGAGTTTATCAATACATTTGAACCATTTAAGAGACCTGTAAATGCAAAGTGTACGGTAAAATCCTATTTTAATATGGTAAATTAAAGATGGCTGGAAGACCACGTGTACGTTCAACAATTGTCGATCCACATCGAATATTACTACACTACACATTACTATACTAAAATGCTCAAGTCAAGACGCACCTTAATTTAAGGTGCGTCTTGACTTCAGCATTTTAGTCTGAACAAACCGAACGAGCAGACAGCGCAGAGCAGAATTCGGCTAGTAAGTACGTGTCTCCGAGCCGAGCCGAGCGCGCCAAACGTTTTCCGTCGCTTGTCGGTAAATAGTGCGTTCTCAAAAGGATTCAGACATTCAGTTGCTCGTTGGTGCGCAGTCAGGCAGGGTGTTCGCGCTGTTCCAGCTATTCGGTGTGTTTTATTTTTATCATGGAATGGGACAGAAAGAAATGTTTAACCTTACTTGATGAATATGAGAAGTATCCTGAGCTTTGGAATCCCCAACATGGCTTATACTACAATAAAGCCAAGAAGCATGATTGCTGAGTTAGCACTGCACAAGTTATTGAATGTTCCCCGGAGAAGCGAAGAAGAAAATGGAAAGCTTGCTTGCCAACTTCAGGAGGGAAAAGGCAAAGGGAAAGAAAACCGTCGGGACTGGCAAAGGTAAGCTATTTTACAAATTAACTATCAAACGTCAAAATTGATGTATATGATGAAAAATAATAAATATAAATAAATAATATATTATATTATAAAACAAACTGTTTCAATAATCTTTTTTTTTACAGGCACACAGGAAGTGTATGTGTCGAAATGGTTTGCCTTCAAGCGGATGGCGTTTCTGATAGGCAGGGATGAACCCAGAGCTACATTGAATACCATGGAGGTAAGTAAATGAATACAAACATTTTGAAATATTTATTTACTTATTAGAGAGAAGAAAATAAGTATGGGTATAAGGTACTGTATGCCCTATATTCTTTATTACATTTTCACATGAAGTATTTACAAAATACAGATAAATGAAATATGATGTTACTGTTATCAGTTCCTCTTGTACTTTACTTTATCTGTCTTTGACACTTTCACATCCAATTTTTCGAAACGTACTGGGCAAAATCATTACGAATTTCTTTCGACTTCATTGCTGTCTTCCGTGGTACGTTCCTGATGGGAAGAAAGGATGATATTTCAGAATTGCTTTCCAATCTCCAGCTACCAGAAACAACATTGCCATCCTCGTCTTCATGGTCAAAAGTTCCATGTGGTGTGTAAGCATTTCTGGAAGTGTGGCTTCTTCTGAGAAAGTTGTGTAGACAAGCAACTGTCATAACAACAGTCTGTGCCTTTTCTGGCTCTAAAAGCATGGGTTTTCAGAGAACTCGAAAAACCGAAGACGAAATTCCAAAAACATTCTCTACTATTCTTCTTGCGCGACTGAGGCGATAATTGAATACTCTTTCACTTGTTCCCCTCTCATGAATCCCCGAATAAGGCTTCATTATGCGGTTTGTTAGAGGAAATACTTCGTCGGCTACAAAAACGTATGGCACCGCCCTATTCAGGCCGGGTAGCATTGAGTCTTGAGGCAGGCCTAAGCTTCCATCTTCTAACTTTTTGTGAAGCAGTGTATGTTTGAAGACGCTGCCGCCGGAGATCCTGCTTTGGTAACCAACATCTACAAATGTGAAGTTGTATTCAGTGTCCACGAGTGCAAACAAAACAATGCTGAAATTAGACTTGTAATTAAAAAAGTCACTGCCACTGTGAAATGGGGCTTGTATGATGATATGTTTCCCGTCCATAGCACCAAGACAGTGAGGGAATTGGCACTTTTCTTGAAATTGAGTAGATATGTGTAGCCACTCCTCTGGCGTCGATAGAACCTAAAAAAAGCCAAGAAATACAAATATTGAAAAATGCTTTATACTATATACTGTTTGTATATATATGTAAAGAACGACGCTAGTGTAGAAGAGCGTTCCGCACAAGATGAGGAGGGAGAATGAACAAATGAAAAATGAGGTACCACCCGGGAATCGAACCCGGGATCATCCGATTGCCGGTCAGATATGCTATCCACTACACCATGGACCTCGATCAATCAGAAGTCGCAATTCTCCTACATACGAGCAGAAACCAATGCCCTGAGGGGGCACCTTCGCATGCTGTACATATATACAGTTTAACTACAAACAACACACAGTTGAGAATTGCGACTTCTGATTGACCGGCAATCGGATGATCCCGGGTTCGATTCCCGGGTGGTACCTCATTTTTCATTTGTTCGTTCTCCCTCCTCATCTTGTGCGGAACGCTCTTCTGCACAAGCGTCGTTCTTTACATTAATTATACTGTGTGTTGTTTGCAGTTAAAATGTGTATATATACATATGTGTGTGTATGTTTGTGCCACTTATTTTTGTTACTCTCATTTCTGTAGAATAATATTTACATTTATTGCCCGTGTTTTAAGCTGGGACTCCACCTGATGATGAGCCTCAAGAGACATTCAGCCAACAACACACAACAGCTGATGACACCAATTTACAGACACCGCTATAAAACGATGAAGAAAATAATGAACCCCCCACCCCCCCCCCCCGATAATTATTGCACCACCAACTACTCGGGCACAGAAACAACCTAAGCGAAAGAAGCTTGAGTCAGGAAAGGACCCACGAATATGGGAAGCTCTTAGCATTTTAAAAGATGCCGCTGCAAGTGCTTCTTCGCAACAAGATGAGTGCTGCGTCTATGGGCAACACGTGGCAAACAAATTAAGAAACTATAGTAAGAGAACGAGAGCCATAGTCCAACATCAGATCAATAACACACTATTTAATGCTGATATGGGACATTTTGATATGGAAACTAGACCTTTTTCCGCATCTTCCAACTCAACCTCCACCCTTAGTCCACTTACACACTTAGTCCACTCCTCTCCTGCACCCACTCCTTCTCCCGAAACCCAGAATGAATCCCAGTCCATGCTGTCCGATGAATCCCAGGCTGTGTCCCAGTCATTGTTTTATTGGAAAGATTTGAGTTTAAAAGAGTTACTTTGTATTCTTAAGAAATAAAATTTAATAAAGACATTTTGTGATTATATATTTCTCGTTTTTTATTTGATTCCCTACACATAATAATATTAGGGTAGCATGCAACTTTACAACACATGTGTAGTATTTACGTATAGCAAAATATTATGCTAATATGTTATTTATTATTACTATATTAATGTTTAATTATTTCCTTGATGTAATCCTTCAGTGCTTCAATCAAAGCGTTGCATGTTTCTGCAATTATCACACTAATGCGTTGCTTGGATATCTTGAATAAATACTGCTGGCTGGTATATGAGTCCCCTGAGGCTAAAAGCGTAGTTACAGCCAAACGATCTTTGACCGGTATGGCTCTTCGGAATTATGTATCCTTCTTCGCAATTCTGGGGCCTACAAGGTTAATTAATATTTCAAAAACCTCTGCTGTTAATCGCATAAAGTTTTCCAAATGCCCATGGTCCATTTCACTCAATAGCGACATATTTTTACGTTCAGAAAATAGTCACAACCGCATTCTCTTCGATTTCCTCTTCTTTTTGGCTAAGGAATAAATAATGAAGAAAGCACCTGCTGCCACTGTCAAATCCATATTTACATTGAGCAAAACAGTGGGAATAAGACGAGCACTGGCGAACACGCAGAATACAGCGAGCTTGCGCTTGAACAGCTCGTTCGGTTCGTTCGTGCGCTGTCTGCTCGTTCGGTTCGTTCGGACTAAAATCCTCAAGTCAAGACGCGCCTATTAGGTTAAATGAATGCCCGGTTAGGTCAACTGAATGTCTGGTTAGGTTAATTGAATACCTGGTTGGTTCAACTGTACGTCCTTGATGATTGGTTAGGTTAAGTCGTGATATTTTCGTTAGTTTAAACGAAAATATCACGACTTAACCTAACCGATCGTCAAGGGCGTACAGGTGACCTAACCGGGCAGTCAATAAATTAAATCCCAAACCTAGATTAATACGGTAAATTAAAAAATGATTCCAAAAACTTTTATTTTCATTAATTAAACCGGATATACTATTTTGATAGTATACATAATATTATTAAACAACATCGTTTTTTGAATTTAATTTACCATATTAATTAAGATAGGATTTTTACCACTTATACTACTACGGCGCTGAGATGTTTCATGAGCGTACGTAATTTCTGTAAGGTTATATGCTAGTAAATATATATATGAAACATTACTTTTTTCACATAACATACAACTGGTGCATGTGAGGTTATGCTAACACGAATGGTATTTATGTATGAAACCAAATTTAATTTTGCATATCAGCCTAAGCGAGCCATCTTCCCCATGACGTCATGGGATGTCTCCGCTTCATGCAGGTCTCCAGGTTAATTACATTTGCAATCTTCTCTAAAAATTAGGTACATTTAGTATTGGCTAGACTGTAATGAAAAATCACTAGAACTGAAGCAGTTAAAATTTACAAAATCTACGCTAAATATGTATTGGAAGCGGGTAAATATATGAAACAAATGCTAAAAATGTAGGAATTGGCACCTTAGAAGGCCTACACAAAGGGAAACTGCGTGTTCCTACTTGCTGACTGATTGACCCACATGAAGAAAATTAATTCGAACAAAAACGCTGTAATTCGACATTTGACCCAAAAACTGTTCGAATTTTTTTCTGTAATTCGCCCTCGTCAAAATTGTTCGAATCACGCAATTGTCGAATTAGAGGAGTTCGAATTAGCGAGGTTCGAGTGTATATATACTGTATAATTCAGAGCTGGGCACTTGCGGCATATTGCGGTACTGCGGTACTGCTGCACTACCAAACCGGTACCAAACCGGTACGCGGAAATTTGAATGCGGTAGCGGTACTGCGGTACTTTCAGCGATCCTTTGCGGTACTGCGTTATGGGGGCCCGGGGTGGTAGTGCGGTGGTACCGCAAGTACCGCAGTACCGCAAAATATGCCGCAAATGCCCAGCTCTGCTGTATATACTGTATATCCACGCTTCTCAAACTAGGGGTCGCGTAAATATTATTGGGGGTCGCAGAAACATTTGAAAATATTATTTTTTTCATAAATATTCAGTGTTAGTACCTATTGCTTTTATGACATTGAGTGAAGGGTCGCGAAAAAATTTGTCTGATCCAAAGGGGTCGCAAGTGAAAAAAGTTTGAGAAGCCCTGCTGTATATTATATATTTACATTGAAAATGCATAGTCCCACGGTGCCTGACTTTTGGGCCGCCCTTTATACTTAATACTTTAACTGTCCTCAAATTTTTGTACGCCAATATACACACACACACAATCTTTATACTTAATACTTTAGTGTTAAGTATACGTCAATATACATATATATATATATATATATTATATATATATGGGAATCAACTCAGAATGGTTCCCTGAGTTTTTTATGATACACACAGACCGTGCATGGAACAAGGAACCCTTCTGGGATAATTAAATCCACTATAGTCCGAATAAGTAATGGTAAATGACAAATACCATAGTTTTTCTTTTTCATGAAGCAAGCCCGACGTGGGCAACGGGTCCCTCGCAAAGAGGTCCCGTAAATATAGCTTCCCTCACCAGCTATCTGCAAAGCAGACAGGATCCAGCTTTGGGACATGGATCTAGGGTTTAAAGCAGCCTAGCCCCACTACATTTAGAACCTCAATATAAGCAAAAGACTCGTTGCATTGACGTCAGATTGAATAAATCAAAGAAAAAGGGGGAACTATTATATTTTTAGCCAAAACCAAAACTTAAACCTCAACTGGCAGAATTGAGCGTCCACTTTTCAAGGCACATAACATGTCCGTTTCATGATGGGAATAGTTACCCCTTTTTCTTTGATTTATTCAATCCGACGTCAATGCAACGAGTCTTTTGCTTATATTGAGGTTCTAAATGTAGTGGGGCTAGGCTGCTTTAAACCCTAGATCCATGTCCCAAAGCTGGATCCTGTCTGCTTTGCAGATAGCTGGTGAGGGAAGCTATATTTATGGGACCTCTTTGCGAGGGACCCGTGGCGCACGTCGGGCTTGCTTCATGACAAAGAAAAACTATGATATTTGTCATTTACCATCACTTATTCGGACTATAGTGGATTTAATTATCCCGGAAGAGTTCCTTGTTCCATGCACGGTCTGTGTGTATCATATATATATATATATATATATATATATATATATCAGGATAAAGAAATGAAATCTATTTTTCTCCCCAAAAGAAAATAATGTTCATCAGCTTTCTTTTTTTAGGTATAACTCTTTTATAAAGTTTTAATTGAAAAATGCAAATTTTAAATTAAAAAACTTTTAAAAAGAAAATTACAAATTTGTTTGAACAAAAGTGCTAAAATGAAAAATCTGGATAATCTGGTGGGTTGAATTATAACTGTGTAGAATCTTTGAATTTCAATTTTCAACTATATATATATATATATATATATATATATATATATATATATATACGCACATATCAGGCCCCAAAAAGTGGTCCGGAATAAAATCACAATTCTAAGGATAACTAAATGAAACAGAGACCATGTTAAACCTTTTATATTCATATTTTCTTTAAAATGAGAGGTAGTTTATTTAAATCGACTGAGTAGTCTCTTTACAAATTCAATTATCTTCTAAATGTCCATAGCTATCTCTTCAAAAAGAAATTTGCACACTCAACCGCCCAGTACCTAATTTGCATCAATAAAAGTATTAGTAATTCACAGTGGTTAATTTGTGCCGGAACGCACCACCGGAACGGCGATCCGGCATTTATATTAAGCCTGCCATTTCTTTCTGTATAAAGTATTTCTTGCACCGATTGTCTCACTGAAAATATTTACAGACTAATCGTCGGAGTGTAAGAAAACATTGGATGAGGTCTGTTAAGTGAAACAAAGCCATGAAATAGCATCTCAGAAGCACCCTGATAGAAAATTTTCTTGGGGTAGACCATCCAACCCCCCCCCCAAGCAGGAGGGGGATACTACCTCCTGCACCCTACACGCGGTCCGGTACCGTGCCCCTACGGGCCACAGCGCTACTGTGCGCCTTGCCCACTGCGCGAGCTCGGTCATCTACTTCGCAGCTCTGCCTTCAGCTCATTAACGTTCCGCCACTTCCTTTTTTACAAGTTAAGCACTGGTAATACCGTTATTTGGAGCGTTCTCATAAATTAACTATACCTTCTGAGAAGTAATATGGAAGGGAGAAGACCATAGAGATAAACGAGACGAATTTTTTTTTGGGGGGGGGCGCTCTAATTTTATTATTATTATTATTTGCAAAGGAAAATACTCGTACGCGCGAATGTGCGATTACCCATCGTCACAGTGAGTTCTATATTTATATATCGTTGAAAATTTATTTCTATATCTATACCTATACCGGTATATGACATTTCTGAAAGGAAGGTTGACATCCTGTAAATATTGTATCTCGTTATAAGCATTTGAAAAGATCGAAGTGAAGTTCTGGGAAATTATTTTGTGAATTCGGGTAAGATTTTCTGTTTCTCCTTTAATAAATGTGGACAGGTTTTCAAACGGCTATTTCAGGATCCAAATTTTTTCGGAATTGTTATTTTATATTTTCGAAAGCTTTTTTTTCTTTTTTTTTTCTTTAAAATATTTCGGGGTTTCTTAAATTATTAAACACCATTTCTGTGAAAAATGAACGAGGAATATGAGGTGGAATATGACAAGAAAAAAGGCACTTAAATGGAAAACGAGGAGTTAGTTGGACTATGAACTCGCTTTGCGTAGTTTCAGAGTTTCAGCGCTGCCACCAGTCATGCCAACCTCACAACTCTTTCTCTGGGGTTCTGTATGGCGTGATTGGTATAGAAACGTTGACTCTGAAACCACGTGACGCGGGTTCGAGTCCCATTAATTCCTATTTTGCCAGTTTAATACTTCTTTTTCCCTTACTATTTAGTATAAATATGAATTACATAGAAGAACAACGCCAGATAATATAGATGGTTGAAAGGTTTCAGTTATCTCTAGTTTAAAGCTGCGGAGTTTTATATATTTCATATATTTTATATATTTTTGTATAGTTCGATTTATTTTATACTTCTTATTAACTAAATAAAAAAAAACCCGTTGATCGGAAGTCTTTTTTTATGGTTTTTAAATTCTTGCATGATTTTCAATTTTTCATCTCTGCCATACGTTAAATCTTATAGGAATAATATGTTATGGCTTCATTTACACTTTACAGATGAGTTCTGAATTTATTTTGAATTAAACGGACGACGTGTTTGGAGGAAGTGTTTTAGAGAAGAGAACATAATTTACAGAAGATATAGAAGAAATAACATAAAATTAGTGAAGTCCTAAAAGGTATATAATCCTTTACTTCACAGAAGTCTTTGTCGAGACTGAATAAAATTGTTTGACGTTAGCCAAAACAAAAGCAGTAAAGTTAACATTGTGCGCTAAAGGGATAATATGGTATAATGGTGAAACATGTATCAGAGTTAATCTCGGCTTAGAAAAGGGTCATCACCTTTAACGTGTTAATACAACTGAGGAAGCACTTCGCTGACTTTCAAACAACCTAGCTTAAACTAACCTACCCTAACCTAACCTAACCTACACTAACCTAATATAATCCAACGGAGGGTAGAGGGTATAACCTAACGTAGCCTAATGAATGTGTGTGAAGAGCTGAAAATGAGTAAATGTTATTTAATGTGGCGTCACTCTCTCTCTCTCTCTCTCTCTCCTCTCTCTCTCTCTCTTAGTAATGATTTCAAACCGTCAAAGCACTCTACAGAAGTCGAAAAGAGAGCCCTAAAAATACTAGGTTATATTAAAGGACAGTTCCAATTTGGAAACAAGGAGATTGTGATGTCTCTTTACAATTCACTAGTTAGACCTCAACTCGGGTATTGTGTGCAGCTTTGGTTTCCGTCTCTCAGAAAGGATATAGAAAGGTTGGAAAGGTACAAGCAAAGATCACAAAACTGATCCCTTCAGTGAGACTACAAAACTACCAACGAAGCTTAGAACGCTTAAATCTGTTTTCCTTAAAGACCAGGAGGTTGTGTGGTCAGCTTATTCAGGTTTCTAAGATGCTCAATGGAATAGACAGGTTAGGCTATAGGAAATTATTCTCATTTCATACCAATCCGACAAGAAATAATGGTTTTAAATTAGAAATTAAAACTTTTAGTACCTCCATCCATGGTAAATTTTTCTCCTATAAAATAGTTAATATCTGCAACCAAATTCCCTCGGAGGTTGTTTCAAGCCAAAAATAGGCTGGACAAAGTTCTGAATACATTCGGGGTTTAAGACTGCCCTCACATATAATATAATTTTAAAAATAATATTATAACATAAGTACATAACCGTGCGGGAGTTTGTTTAAACATTTCCTCCTACACTTAATTCTTCCCTCCACTCTAGAGAGACGTCTCTGGTTGATTGTGTTCCACATAGCATGATCAACCATCGAGTAGCTCATCTTTTTATCACTTGCATCATAAACATCTCTAAGTGGGAGACTCCTGAATTCGCAGTAGCAACAACGGGTGATCACCCACGAAACACTTTCATTCTTCATAAGGAACAAACACACGGGGATAGTTACAGGGATCTCCCACTGATATTCTTCGCCGGAAAGATATTTTCTCTACTCTCGTAGTAACACAACACCGCAAAGTATGAACGACTCAATATATTACTTGCTGCATAAACACCTTTCACGGCGGGAAACCCAAGTTGAAACTCGGCGACATTCAAAGAGTCGCCAGACACATACACATGACAGACATTCAATTACAGAAGACACGCTCACACACTTGCCTGCCTTTTTAATGTCTGAAAATAGAATAGAAAAATATTTTGTAGAAACACATAATTTCATAATGAACCAAAAAAAAAAAAATGCATGGCATGGATTAGGTGAGGTGGAGTTGCGTTTTTGCCGTCACGATTTCTTTTTTCTTTTCTTCTTCTTGGGTGGCTGGATGCACGTGACGGGTGAGGGCATGGTGTGGAAAATCTGATTTCCGTTCTTAATTCCTATTTCCACCCCTTTCCTGTAGAAGCATTTCATTACTTTGCCGGCGTGATGGCTTTGTGTGCACATGGGTGTAGACATGGGGAGTTTAACCTTTACCTCTCTCTTAATCTTTTTCGGGCTAGTCTGAAGTGGGGTCATGGGATCTTTGTTGGACCGATACCTCGGTTAATAGAGCTGTAAATATTTTGCAGGAAATCAAGTAACAAGTGGTGGTCGTGCGATCGGCACAAGTATATTATTGTTTAGTTTATATAGCGGTGCTATAGATTGACTGTAACATATATTCTCCTCTTTCATGTAAAATTTCCTTGGCTACTTTTCCAGGGCCGAGGTATTTCCTTCAACCTTTTTTCGTACCGGCGGAGGGTGGGAAGAAAGCCTTATACATTTTTGTCCAGTTTTCTACTACTGCTAGAATAATTAAAAAATGCACTAGTTTAATAACAGGAACCTCCACGAGTGGACCAAAAAGTCTTTGAGGTTTCCACTTGTCCTTGTTACTTGTCCTTGTTACTTCCTTCCCCTTCCTTTATTGTTTATCGCTTGTCGGTACGTGTCAAAAGTTGAAACTACGCCTCGTTGAACAAATACAAAACTTCTTTCGTGCTCAAAAAAATCATCGCATGAAATGTCGCATTCATCATCACCACCATCATAAGCATTCGTTCGAAAAGTTGCTCCAACGTCCTACTTCATTTCATTGTAATTTCTTTTAAAGGGTTTTAGAATCGATTTCACGGCGTGCAACCCCTTCGCAAAACCTCTGTGATGTTAGCTGACCTCTTTCATTAACCCGATATGATAAATTTTTTAAATGATTTATTTATTTACGTTGCTTCTCTATTGGATTTAATTCATGCTGCAATCCATCTTGTTTGTATGAGTATTATTGTTTGTTTCTTTCGTGTAGCTTCATATTCTCCAACTTTCTTTTCTGTACAATCTCCTTCTCTTGTTTTGAAATGAAGTTATAGAGAGGATTTTATAGGCTTTGTCGCGATTTTTAGAGGTTTACTAATAAAATAGAAGTATTTTTAATTCGTAGAAATAATTGTGATATTTTTTATTAGTGATATTTCTGCTAATTTTTAGTTTTGGAATTAAAAATATTCTTTCTGTGAAATAAGTGGTTTTTTTTTTGTTAGGAATCTACAGTACGGAACAACACATACATACATAACTAAAGTTAGAAACTAAGCCTGTATTGTAGTTGACTTTTATGAAGAGAAAGGTAAGTGTAATTTATTATAGAAATTAAGTGGATTAAAACCTCTCTCTCTCTCTCTCTCTCTCTCTCTCTCTCTCTCTCTCTCTCTCTTCAGTGTGCCAAATAAAAGAAAGAGCGAGTTGAACTTTATTGAATAAGAATGAATTAATAAATGGGCACTTCCATCGAGGCAACAGAAAAGTTTTGATTCCATCTCATAAATATGCTACCACACACAAAAACACACACACAAACACACGACTCTGATTAACAAAATCCTGACTTTATTAATACGACATTTTCAAAGGCACAACATCCTTTTCAAAAAAACTCATATTTGAAGAGGATAAAACCCGAAGTGGATATATTTGGGAATTCAATTGTATAGAATTTCTATAAAGTTTACAAATGAAAACACGGACTTGAAAAGATGTTCAAACTCTTTGTTAAGAAGGGAAATATTACATTTTAGTCGACAGCTCAAATGACAGAATAGAAAAATCTTCGAAATTGTGTTGACAAAGATTTGATTTTACTTTTAATCGTTTATACAACTTCAAATAGCTGCCTTCGTAATGTAACTGTAAGTATAGTTTGCCTTTTATGGACGACAGATACAAATTGGTAACGTTTCAAATATGCTCATTCACAATTTAACCCTACAAAAAGTTCCGTCGTTTAAAGGTTAAATTAGGTTAAGTAAAGTTAAGTTAATCTACGTTAAGTTATATTACGACACAGGTTACACTACAGGTAAAAATTTAGATTAAGTAGATCGTTTTTTTGTTTTTTGCCTATTTTACTCTTTGTTTGTGGGGTTCATACGTTTTCACCCAAAATTTTGCATTCAAGAAAAATTTCTCAACGATTCACTTACAATCCATATTAAACCTCTCCAGTTTTCCGATCTAGCTCTCATTTACTCTTCGTAAATAAATAAATTAATAAATTAATGATAATCTATACTATAATAAGAGAGCTGTCCGTCCGTCTGTCTGTCTGTCTGTCCGTCCGTCACACTTTCATAAATTGTGAGAAAAAATTGTGAGAAAAAAATTCAGAAATTGTAAAAAAAATTAAGAAATTGTATTACGGGCGGCAATGTGAAGCTCAAGATTTTCATGACTGTGTTCTTTTCTGTAGTTTAGCAATGGGGGAAGGGTGAGGGTGGGGGGAAGGGTGGGAGTGGGGGGAAGGGTTGGGGTGGGCGGAAGGGTGGGGGTGGGGGTAATGGGGGATGGGTGTGGTAATGGGGAGGGGTGGGGGTAATGGGGGAGGGGGTTAGCCCCAAGTTGTATGAATGGGGGTGAGGAGGTTTTGGGAGATACCAGATTCAGAAATGTTGACACAATAATAGTAATAATAATAATAATAATAATAATAATAATAATAATGATGATAATAATAATAATAATAATAATGATAATAATAATAATAATGATAATCTATAATCTATATTATAATGGAGGTAAGTGCGATATATGTATGTAACCAAAAAAAAATTATAGAAAAGAACGCAATCATGAAAATCTTAAGGTTCACATTTGAGCTCATTGTATCAAGATTTGTGAAGCTTTAGACTTTCATGACTATAGTTTTATTGACAAAATAATTGAACCCCCAGTAATTGGGGGGCCGCAGGCTCCCCAGTTACTGTCAGTTCAATTATTTTGTTAATAAACCTATAGAAAAGAACGCAATCATGAAAATCTTAAGCTTCACATTTGAGCTCATTGTATCAAGATTTGTGAAGCTTTAGATTTTCATGGCTGCGTTCTTTTCTATAGTTTTATTGACCAAATAATTGAACCGACAGTAATTGGGGCGCCGCAGGCACCCCAATTACTGAGGCCCAAGGTGAGAGGGATAGGAATGATGTTCAAAATAAAATACGCCGTAGGCCCACAATTCGATTCGGTTTGGGCCGAATGCCCAAGTACCGCAGATCTAGCGAAATCGGGGCGTAGCACCGATCTTTTGCTGAAAGTCCTGACAGAAAGAAATGAAAAGGGAGTATTTGTTGACAATTATGTCTACAAGGAGATTCTTCAGTAATGAAATAAAGATAAGTTTATGATGAAGTGTTCTTTTTTATATTTTATAACAGGAAATAATACCTTGAGGTAAGAAAATTCATTTCTCAGATGAAGTAATTGGCCGAGGGTTCCAAGCCTCTTCCGCAGGAAATAGCAAAAACCGCCCGTAGGGCGGTATTTTTGCTAGTAATAATAATAATAGTCTATAGTCAACATTATAAAAAGGCAGTCCTGTCCGTCCGTCTGTAGACACCATTTACTATTAAGCGATTCTGAACATAGAAATAAATGCGCTTTGCTTTGTTTCAATCTTTCACTCTAGCGCCTTAGATTGTTGTTGTTGTTGTTGATTAGCCGATCAGCCCACCCTGATCGAGGGATAACCAAATACTCCATTCCATACCACGCCCCACAGACATCACACAGTACCGAAAACACATATATACACACACACACACCTAACCCACAAAGCACTGACACGACTCGGTCCGAATGCGGTCCTAGGTGCGAAACCGCCACCCATTAACAGGTGAGAGACCACCTTAATGGCGCGAGGTGTTGGTGCATGATTGTACATGTAGTGGCAAGGGTGTTGTGGGTTAGTTGTCGCTGCTGCCATGAATTGTGTTCCCCTCATGTCTAAATGTTCCCTAACTTTCAATATTTTTGTTTATGTGTGCGGGTGTTCTATTGGTGTTGTTTGAGTGCATCCTGTAATGATACGAAGTGCGTTGTTTTGTATTGTCTGCAAGGTGTTTATGTGTGTGTGCCTTAAGATTTTCATTGCGGTATTCTTTTCAATTATTCGGTCAATAAAACTATAGAAAAGAACGCAGCAATGAAAATCTTAAACTTCACAGCCGAACCCATTGAATCAAGATTTGTGAAGCTTAAGATTTTCATGGCTGCGGTTTTTTTACCGAAACTATTGACTCCCCAATAACTGGGGGGCCGCATGCCCCCCCAATTATTGAGGGCGAAGGCCTCCAGCACCGCAGGTCTAGCTAAATGGACCCGCAGGGCTCACTTTAGCTAGTAATAATAATAACTAGCAAAAGCCCGTGGTAAAAATACCACGATATTTCCGTGTTCTAGGGCGGGACAGACCGACAGACAGACAGCATTAGCTATATATATATATATATATATATATAATAAATGAAAGATACAAGTTTCAGAAAGCAGCTTGGTTTTATTATACAGGGTAGCCCATAAGTCCCAATCGGTTATAATTAAAGCGAAAATAAAAAAAAAATCCAACAAAGTAAAAAGTTAATAATAGGTTTAGAAATATTTATTGATTACTCAAAGTGCAAAATCTAACCATCTCGACCAATATTCTTTCATTACGAATCGATTATAACCGAGTGGAACTTCTGGTCCACCCTGTACAAAAGGCTCAAGTTGTTTATCTTTCACGACATAACTCACGCTCTTCACCACTGAGTTTGCACATTTGAAAATCAACTGTCTCAAAATTAAGCAAGTAAAAACAAACAGAAAAATGCTTACAAACAAATAAATATGGGAAGAATTATGCTTAAATACAGTGACATTGTAAACAAGATGTCGGTCAAACAGACTTACGCAAAGAGAGTTTTGTAAAAATAACATTTCACTACTTAATTGAGGCAAAGGAGAAAAAGAACACGATTTTAAACATATTGATTCAATTGATTTATTATTTGTTGACTTTTCTCTCTCTTTCTCTCTCTCTCTCTCTCTCTCTCTCTATATATATATATATATATATATACACACACACACACACACACACACACACATATATATATATATATATATATATAAAACAAAGTTTCTCCAACAGGCTTCGAAACCGGGACCTTCCGAATAGGAGTAGCTAACGATACCATCACACTACGAGGAACAAACGTTAATACAATCTGTTGTGTATTTAAATGTCCGAGGAAACATTTTACGATTTCGTGTCCAGAGGTGTTTTACGTTTAACCCTACCGCACTCGAGGTAATGGCAGCATTTAATTCACATCTCTCTAGTATAGCACTGTGGGGTCCCATAAATGGTAGCGCTTGCGACTCCTACTCAGGAGCTCCCGGATTCCAATTCTGGTGGGACAATTATGCTTCATACAAAACTTGCACATTTTCATGCGTGTTATTCCATATATATATATATATATATATATAATATATATATATATATATATATATATACTGTAAAAAACTAAGTATTATCTAGCCTATTACAACAATAGGAATGAAAAAGGATAAATAAAAATTGTTTGTAATAATAAATATTACAATACTACCTAAAAACTGTCGTCATGCTTCCCAACTGGGGTTACCAGACGTCCGGCAAATGGAGGACATGTTCTCCTTTTCAATTTTATGTCCTCCGTCCGGCATGCATTTTAAATATGTTGATATTGTCCGGCTTTTTACTTAGATATGATCCAGACTTAAAAATGAGCTTCCCACAAGCTCAAACGACTCAATTAATAGCTGACATGTCCTCCTTTTACCGGACGTCTGATAACCCTATTCCCAACGGCATATTCAGATAAGAATACTGTAATTAAACCACAAAAATTAAACGTTAATCTCACCATTGTGTAAACCAGTATGGATATAATGTATATCTTATGTAATCTGTTCTTTCTCAATAAACATTATTATTAATAATTATTATTATTATTATTATTATTATTATTATTGTTATTATTATTATTATATTTTCACAATATTACAGTAAATTTAACATAGAACATACAATTGCTAATCCAGTTGTTGATATTTATTTTTACTTAATTTGGCGAATTATAACTAACGAATCTCTAGTACGCGAATAGTATATTTTAAAACGTAACTGATGAAGTTAATGAATAATAATATAAATAATAATATAATAATAATAATAATAATAATAATAATAATAATAATAAATAACGAAGTGTTAAATATACTGATTTTAGCTTCAGTTTTTTACAGTTACTGGCGATGGGAGCGGAGTTGTAACTATCGCGGTCACCTCTATTATATATGTGATGCAAGAAATAGGGATGGGTTATAACTGTTGGAGCCAAATGACCCGACCCCATTACTTGAAGGAGTCGTAGCCATCGCAACCTGCCAACTCTCGTGTTTGAAAAGGTCGGTTAGAGTTCTGCACGGACACTGGGAGAACCGTAAAACCCTGCCCGACCCGACCCATGGGCCGGGCATGGACAGGCTTGTTGAAAGCGTGACGTACTTGACGGCTTGTTGAAAATGTGTGTGGCTACGGGCCTGGGCGGGGTACCGACTTCAACTTTTATCAAATGTGTGGTGAATGCTAAAAATTATAAAAAATTAATTTAAAATATTTGTAAATATAATATTAATGTTATATTTACAACTATAACAATGTTATAGTTGCTGCTTATCTACTTATCATAATACACGATTTCGATAGTCACACACCTATAATACTATAGCTGGCATCGTGTTATAGGCAGGGTGGTGTATCGGGGGGGCCAAAAAAGTAACGCGATACGATACGATATATATATATATATATATATAATATATATTATATATATATATATATATATATATATATATGGGAATGAACTCAGAATGGTCCCCTGAGTTTTTTATGATACACAAGGACCGTGCATGGAACAAGGAACTCTTCTGGGATAATTAAATCCACTATAGTCCGAATAAGTAATGGTAAATGACAAATACCATAGTTTTTCTTTTTCATGATGCTAGCCCGAAGTGGGCAACGGGTCACTCGCAAAGAGGGAAGCTATATTTATGGGACCTCTTTGCGAGTGACCCGTTGCCCACGTCGGGCTAGCATCATGAAAAAGAAAAACTATGGTATTTGTCATTTACCATTACTTATTCGGACTATAGTAGATTTAATTATCCCAGAAGAGTTCCTTGTTCCATGCACGGTCTGTATGTATCGTATATATATATATATATATATATATATATATATATATATACAGTATATGCGCGCGCGCGCGCGTGTATGTGTGTGTGTGTGTGTGTGTGTGTGTGTGTGTGTACCAACGGTGATACACTGTAAATTGAATTCAACAGTTTCTCTGACGAGAAAACTTTTGTGATTCGAACCATTGAAACTTCTCGACAGAAATTGGCGACCATTTTAATTGACTTCTTTGATCGCAGTTTTCAATTTAATTTTTAATTATTTCCTATTAAATTTCCCTATTAGACGATGATCCAATTACATTTATGGAGTGATAATTTCACTTTATATTGATTGGGACCTACTCGAATTATTGCCATTGAAATATAAGGGAGAAAATCTTACTATTTATCTTCCCTTTTTCATATAAAGAGTGAAATAGTAAAACTTTTGATATATATATATATATATTAGTGTGTTTGTACCTCGTGGGGAATGGACTCTTTGTCCATATAAATTATAAAGTGAAATTCATTGACTGTAAGAAAATGCAGTATACTAGGGGCACCCAATATATTTTGCCCCACCCTTTTTTCTTAGCTAAATAATAGGCCATGGGACTGAAATGTCTTTGGGTTGTAAGTTTGAACTTTCTGCGCTTCACATAACCGCATTTTTCCAGTTTGAACCTCCCCTCCTTGTATAAAACCGCTTTTAAATTCCCTCGTATAAAACCGATGGTTAACGCAGTTTCGAAAATGGCGTCTGACAGTGATGTGCATCGTCAACAGAGAGCTGTTATCGAGTTCTTAACTGCAGAGAAGGAAACAGTTGGAAATATTCACAAACGTCTAAAACGTTTACGGAGATGCTGTTGTTGATCGAAGTACAGTTGGACGCTGGTCTAAACGTGTGAGATCATCGAAGAGAGGGCGAGCCAGCCTCGATGATGAACCACGCAGCGGTCGCCCGGCATCGGCTGTGACATCTTACACTGTGCAACGTGCTAACAGCATCATTCGATCAAATCGCGTTTCACATACAAGGAGCTATCACTGGAGCTAGGAAATAGTGAAGGAGGTGTGAATACGATAATTCAGCAACTGGGATACTCAAAGGTGTGTTCACGGTTTGTTCCTCGCCAACTGACTGAAGATCACAAAGCCCAAAGAAAAGAAACTGCTTCTGAGTCGTTGGTTCGATACCAGATAGAAGGGGATGACTTCCTTTCACGAATTGTGACTGGGGATGAGACTTGGGTACACCACTTTGAACCTAAAACAAAACGCCAATCCATGGAGTGGCATCACGCAGACTCCCCACGCAAGAAAAAGTTCAAAATGGCTCCCTCTGCAGGAAAGGTTATGGCCACCATCTTCTGGGACATGAAAGGGGTGATTCTGGTGGACATTATGAAGAAAGGACAAACAATCAACTCAGAGGCATATATTGCTACCCTACAGACAGTGGTGTAGTGCTGTGGGAACGCGTGGGAACGGCGTTCCCTTACTTTTTTTGGTAGACGGAACGGCGTTCCCTCACTATTTCAAATAAATCCGAACTTACAAATCTCTAACGTCATGAAATTTTAATTCCCACCCCTAGAAGAAATATGAGAAAGAATCATTAACTGCTTCATTTATTTTAGCTTCGACTGAGGCAATGCTAGCCTATAAAGATCTGGTGAAACAGTCACCACGGCGTACCAGTTGTTAACTTTTTTTTAGTTAATCATTCCAGTTGTTAACTATTTTTATTGATCGTACTGGATATCGTATATCTAATGACACTGGAAATACTGCATCTTCAACCTTGGAATATATCCTAATATCCAGTGCATATGACCTCAAAATATCCCTGAAATTGGTCAGATGTATGAGCTCGCCGCGCTCGCCATTGTCCCCCCCGCATCTGAGTAACACTTTCAAAGTGCGTTCCCTCACTTCTTTATTTAGCACTACACCACTGCCTACAGAGACTCCAGGAACGTATAAAGCGAGTTCGACCGGAGAGAAAACTGGAAGACGTCCTTCTTTTGCACGATAACGCAAGACCACACAATAGTTTGCAAACAATAGAGGCCATCACAAAAATGCGCTTGACTGTGTTACCCCACCCTCCATGCAGCCCGGATCTGGCACCTTCAGACTTCTATTTGTTTGAGCCAATGAAGGATGCTATTCGTGGAAGAAAGTTTCAGAGTGACGATGAGCTTGTTGAGGAGGTTAAGAGGTAAGTCCAGCGGAACCCAGCGGACTTTCACCAGCAAGGAATAAAGGCCCTTGTTTCGAGGTGGAGGAAAGCCGTAGAAAAGGATGGAGACAATGTGGAAAAATAAAAATTTGTAAAAAAGGTATGTAACTACTTCTGTACAAAATCTCTGGAACTTACAATGAAACTTAGAAAGAAAAAAAAAGAGGTGGGGCAAAATATATTGAGTAACCCTCGTAGTTTAGACAAATTATCACAGTTTTAGAGTAATTTTAAATCGTAACACGGTAGGCACTTGAGAAAAGTTTAGGACAAGGCAGGAAAAAGATCATAAAACCCAAACCCTCGTGACCACCTCCCAGTGAAAGAAGAAAAAAAATTTGTGTGTGTGTGTGTGTTTAGCGACTACAGTAATAAATGACACGGCCATATGTTCACCTAATTTGCAACTTGTGTAATTTAGAAACAACTGAAAATGTGCGAATCAGGTGTGAGTTCTGTCAAAAATTGCGCGACTCTATGAATTGGGATGATAGGAAAATATCCCTCGTGTCAAACGCCAAACAAATCACGAGGATAGAATTTCTGTGTGACACATACACCGAGATATTTAACTCATTTGCGGTCTTTAAAGAAATGGAGAATACGAATACAAATGAGATAGAAAAGGGGAGAATAATATGAGGGGGGGAGGGGGAAGAGGACCGAAATGACCCAAAGCAAAACGGTGTGGATGAGAGAAGAACAAATAAAAATTGAACAAATGAAAATATAACACGGAAAGAAGACACTACTCTAAAAGGAAGAAAAGAAACAAGTACAATTTGTGATATGGCAAAACTGCCTAACGAGGATAATGAGAAAAAGTCGACAAAAACTAAAAACAGAAAATAAATAAACGACAAAAACTAGAAACGTAGAAAGTATCATATGTAACTATTATGGAAAAAGGCATTCCAGATATCGGGATTGGCAATGGCTCTATGTACATCCCACTTTATGTAACTTCCATTACGAAAAATGGACTTTGTAATTTTGAAAAAAAATGCAAGTTCTACCACCTTACTATCTGCAAAACTTATGCAAGATATGAGAGATGCAACTAAAGGCATAAATGCCGTTACCATCACCCTCAAAGGAACGCGACAGGTGAGCAGGCAATATCAGGAACAAAGAGGGCGACCTATTTTTTAGATGTAGCCGACACAATTCAACTATTAAATACCATCCAACAAATACAAAGCCAACTGACAAATACGTACAGAATAAATACAGAAAGCCATTACATGCGATATCGGGACAACAGGTATCGAAACAGATAAGGAAAGGAAAATTCTCGAAGGATCACAAGGCAATGAAACATGCACCACTATTGGAAAACGAATCTGAATTACATAAAGGGAAAAACGAAAGCGAAAAAATAGAAATAATCCTAGCTAACATTTAGGACCTTAAACCAAACCATTCCCTGGACAAAGTCACATACCTGAAAGGACTCGTGTAAGAAACAAGAGCAGACTTTGCATGTCTCACGAAAAATCATCTAAAGGACTGCCAGGCGAACTGTGAAAACTGTGAGTTTTGTATTGACAAAAAAGAAATACAAATTGACAACTATAACATACTCCAAGCCGACAGAACAGTAAAGCGTAAAGGAGGATGTGCTATTTATACACGCGAAAAACATGGCAGAAATGGATACAAGTACTTCAACCAACTACGTAGAATCTGTAGTAGCAAAAGTTGTATAATTAAATATGGTACTAATTGTAACATATAAACCACCGAACACGCCAACTTCAAAATTCTCAGATTCCATTACGGAGGTCAAGAACTACAGTAATTGGGTGAAAGACCTAACCTCCCCAACCCAAAATATTTTTCTCTGTGGTGATTTTAATTGTCCATTTATGAAATATAAAAGGATAAGAAAAAATATATGTATACATCAAGATAAGGGAGTCACACGAGAAGGCCAGGAATAGGCAAAAATGCACGATAGAAATACAAGCAGTTAACATTAAAACACGCGCAAAACACAACACCACACTAATCAACATTTACATCCCACCAGATAGTTCACCTCAGGTGCCAGCCAATTACAATCCACAGTTACACAATCTTGCCTCTCTCACTAATGTCATCTTAGGAGGAGACTTCAACGCCAAAGACACTAGTTGGTACCTGCACAACCAAAACAACACCAGAGGCGCCAACATAGCCACACAACTAAACAGCCTCTTCATTCTTAACAATACAGAAGAACATACACACATACCACATCAAGCAGGATACTCAAACTCCTCCCCAGACATAACGTTCTGTTCCCCCTCACTAGCAACACATACACAATGGAGAACAGAAAAACAACTGTCATCAGACCACCTGCCCATCATCATTACAACACATTCTACACTCTGCCCCAACAGCCTTAGGCACACTTACAGAAATTACAAGAAAGCTGATTGGGAACAGTTCAAAATACAGACTGAGGAACAATTCACCACATTAAACAGCACACCCATCATAAACATCGATACAACACTCAAGACATTTAATCAGATTATCAATAATGCAAACAAATACATACCCAAGGGCAACATTAGGAAATACAACCCAAATTACACTAGAGAAATAGCCCACCTCATAAGGCAACGTAACAACCTCAAATATAACACACAAACACCACACAGAAGCCATAAAACAGCAGATACAACAGCTCAACACAGAAATAAACAACAAACTCAAAGAAAAACAAACAGAAACATTCAGGGAATTCATAACAACACTAAACCACTCCACAGATACATACAGGCTATACAAGACTATAAACAGCATTACCCACTCTAACAGCGGCATTCACACCTCACACGCGGCTATCTGTCGCAGCCAAAATAATATCCCAACATACACACAACAAGCTAACATTCTAGTTAATCACTACGCAAAGATAAGTCACTTAAACAGAGACAACAACCAGAAACATGCAGACAGACAAACAGCCAGACACAAGAAAACCTACAGACTCGACATGACCATTACACCCTTCAATACAGACCAGACCACCAAGATCATCAAAAACATTAAGAATTCGAAGGCTACTGGACCAGACAACATATCTAACATACACCTTAAACACTTGGGCCCACAAGGAATATTAGCTCTCACAAATATCAGCACATATTCATACCAACACTGTATTATTCCTGACATATGGAAACAAGGTAAAATTATTACACTACTCAAACCAAACAAAAATCCAACAGAACCAGCTTCCTATAGACCCATTACTTTACATGCACACCTTCCAAAGTAACAGAAAGACTAATCTTACAAATCACCAACCCACACATACCACTATCGCCTACTCAACATGGATTCAGACCTCACCACTCAACCACGACATTACTCACTAACCTCACGCAGCACATCATGGATGGCATCAACTCCAGAAGACCAGCTCAACGTACACTATTAGCAACAATAGACATTAGTAAAGCATTTGATGCTATCCCACGCTTCCCTCTCATAAACAAAATACTCAACACAAACATGCACAATAACACCAAAAGGTGGCTGAGCAACTATCTCTCAGGAAGATACTCACATGTCACATTTAATGGCAAGTCATCCAAAAACAAGCTTTTTCCGAACGGGGTCCCTCAAGGCTCTGTTCTCTCACCAACACTCTTCAACTTATACATGCATGACATTCCAACACCCATAGATAACAAGCTTACCTTATCATCATATGCAGATGATATCACTCTAACATCCACCCACAACAACATCGACACCGCTACAAATAACCTACAAACATACATAAACAGTATACAAGACTGGCTCACACACAATAGACTCAAAGTAGCGCCCACAAAATCAACCATCACCTTGCTTACAAGCAACACAAAAGAACACCAGGTAATTCCACAGCTTACACTAAACAACATCAACATTCCACACACTCACAGAACCAAAATACTTGGTGTCACATACAACACATCATTATCTTTTGCAAACCACATTCAGGACATTAAAACCAAATGTACGTCAAGACTTAACACGCTTAGGGTACTAACAGGCACAAACTTTGGACACCAGCAGGAAACAACATCACTCATATACAAACAATATATTCGCTCAGTTATGGACTATGCTAGCCCATGCTGGGCACCCATTATCTCAAACACACACACAAACACCTTACAAACAATACAAAACAACGCACTTCGTATCATTACAGGATGCACTCAAACAACACCAATAGAACACCTGCACACAGAAACAAAAATACTAAAAGTTAGGGAACATTTAGACATGAGGGGAACACAATTCATGGCAGCAGCGACAACTAACCCACAACACCCTTGCCACTACATGTACAATCATGCACCAACACCTCGCACCATTAAGGTAACACCAGAGAGATATTATAACGAAATACTCCATTCCATACCACGCCCCACAGACATCACACAGTACAGAAAACACATACACACACACTAACCCACAAAGCACTGACACGACTCGGTCCGAATGCGGTCCTAGGTGCGAAGCCGCCACCCATTAACAGGTCAGAGATCAACCTGAGCAGATCGGATCGAGTTAACTTAGCACGATTCCGATGTGGACATCACCCAAACTTACGGACATATAAACACAGACTAGACAACTCCATAGACGACACCTGCCACCTGTGCCAAGACACACCACAAACAATTGAACACATTATGACGGACTGTACCGCTCTAGCACAACAACGAACACAACACAACATCACTAGTGCGCTGAACCTCTGGTCCACTCCGGAGAGGGCGATCGGTTACCTGCGTGCCGCCGGCTTGGTCGATCAGGGTGGGCTGATCGGCTAAACAACAACAACAACAACAACGTAATTGATAACATAGAAATATGTTCAACTATAATATCAGATCACAGCATTATTGAAATAACAACCAATATAAAAGAAACAGGAAAGGAAAGAGCACGCACAATAGAAAGAAGCAAATTCGAAATTTTAATTTTCACTCCAAAGCTATAAACTGGGAAGGAATTGCATCCAGCATTGTAGCAATAGACTGGAAAACCATCTTTAAGGCCAAGACAACGGAAGAGATGGAAAAGACACTGGAAATTATGGAAAGACATGTCCCATAAATGCAACAAAGAGGAAATTTCGAAAAGCAGGTTCGAGAGACAAAAGAAGTCAATATTCCGCAACAGGAAAAGAGTGACTGTAAAATTAAGAAACTGCAAAGACAACATCAGAAAAATATTAAATGATAAACTGCAGAGTATCGATGGCGTCATACAGGAACTAATTGAGAAGCATACAGAGAAAGAAGACGTTATAGACGCGATAAAGGTTAACTCAAAGTACTTCTACAATTTTGCAAAAAAGAAGTCGAAAAACCACACAACTATCGGACCTTTGAAAAATGAAAAAATGTTTTATCCGATGATCTAAAAGAGGTATTTGAAATATTAAGAGCTCAGTATGAATCATCTTTCAGTATCCCCAAAACTGATAAACTAATAGGCGATAGAAACGCGTTCTTTGAAGAAAAACTACAAGGGGAAAGTATAACGGACTTCGACTTCACAACAGATGATATTACACAAGTTACAGGGAAACCAAAAGCACACTTGGCGGCAGACCCGGACAAATGGAATGCCACACTGATTAAAAACTGCAAGAATGAATTTACTAAGCTCCTCTATTAGATATGAAGACGATCACTAGACACGGGAGTAATACCGAGCATCCTGAAGAAAGCGAACATAGTTCCAATATATAAAAGAGGAGATCGATCCGAGGCCAAAAACTATAGGCCAGTGTCGCTTACATCTCATCTCACCAAAATATTTGAAAGAATAGTTAGACAAAAATCTATGATTTTTGGGAAACTCGGGAAAAAATTAAATGATAACCAACATTGATTTCGGTCAGGAAGATCATGCCTATCACAACTAATTGAACACTACAACAACATTATTAATGCACTTGAAAGTAATGAAAACTATGATGTAATATACATAGACTTTGCCAAAGACTGATCATGTGACCATGAAATCATAGCATATAAACTGAAATATATGGGAATAACAGGGAAAGCAGGAAAATGGGTATATAATTTCCTTCGTGAGCGACAGCAAGTCGTTACAGTTAAAGGAATATCTTCATCAGAGTCAGAGGAAAATAGCTCAGTACCACAAGGAACAGTATTAGCTCCATTACTCTTCATAATCATGCTAACTGATGTAGATGAGGAAGTCACCAATGACAGCACAGTAACATCCTTTGCCGACGACACAAAAATTAGTAGAAAAATAAGAAACCCAGAGGATATAGGATCTCTACAAACAGACATGAACAGAATCTACAATTGGTCTGAAGTCAATAATGTGAAATTTAACACTGAAAATTTTCAACTATTGAGGTACAAAAGAGGGGAGGACCTAAAATCCATGGAATACTGTACCCCAAATGGACAGGAAATTCAGAGAAAATCTAAAGCAAAAGATTTAGGTGTTGTAATGACTGACGACGAGAAATTTGAAACACAAAATAAGATACCAGTAAAGAGAGCAAAAATAATAACTGGGCAGATACTGAGAACCTTTAAACGAAGGGATAGAAATATAATGATTTCTCTATTGAAAACACTGATCATACCCAGGTTGGAATACTGCTCGGTCTTAACATCCCCGTATAAAAAAGAAGACATTAGTCATCTAGAAGGGATTCAGAGAAGCTTCACAGCCAAGATCAATGGATGCAAAGAACTAAATTCCTGGGAAAGATTACGTGAATTAAATTTATATTCACTGGAAAGAAGAAGAGAGAATAACACCATTATTTACACTTGGGAAATGATGGAGGAACTATCCCCTAATCTTATTTTGAACCCATAACCCCCAAACAACAGTGGAAAGCAGAAAAGGAAGAATGTGTCGTGTTTCCAAATTAAGGGATACAGGAAACATCCTCAACCCTGTAGGAAAATAGTTTTGTTGTGAGAGGACCAAGACTGTTTAACCAGCTTCCTAAGGAACTAAGGAACACGATTGGGGTTGCAGTGGATATCTTCAAAAGAAGACTAGATATCTGGCTCAGAAAAATTCCAGATGAGCTGGGCATACCTGGCTATATGAGGTAGAAAGCAGAAGAAACAAACTCTTTACTTCACCAGGCCAACTCGAGAGGAGGGGCAACAAGCTTGGCCTTCGGGAAATAAAGAATCATCGCACGGAACATTTGAAAGGATGAAAGGTTGAAACTTGAAAGGTTGAAAGGTACTGTATATACGTTAAAAGTTTCAGTGTTTCACTCATTTTACAAAATACCACTCCGACCATGTAAACAGAGTACGAGCAGCTCGCAGCATCATTGCAACTTATATAAATGGTCAACGGATTTCCGTATCTGGTTCATCACCATAGAAAGCAACAATGCTCTGATCCAATGATCTAATGATTTAATGATCGGTCAAAATCATAATCATTCTCTTGCTCGTGTCATTACTTTGCACTGCAGACACGCCTTGTTTTATAGCTCTGAATGCTTGAATCATCAGCAGCAAGATGCACCTGAAGTTTTTTCCGTCCCGAGGAAACACGAATGCATCCGTTCCAATCACAAATATTCATATAACCTCGGGTTTGTTCTACACAAACTGGACGAAGGACACAAAATATCTACAATTTTAAACCTTCCGCTTATCCATGTGTTTGTTTATTTCTGTGAAATACTGAAATAATTTTTTCGATAACCATTATAGATTTGTTTTAAATTTATTATAAACTAGCAGAGAACCCGCCCTTCGTGCGGGTAGGAAAAATATTTCGCGTTTTAACGAAAATATCACGACTTAACCTAACTAATCGTCAAGGGCGTACAGTTGACCTAACCGAGCATTCAATGAACCTAACCGGGTATTCAATAATTTTACCATAGGTTTCGATATATATATATATATATATATATATATATATATATATATGTAATGACGTAATGATCTTGATGACGTCATTTAATTTTTTAAAATTAATTATTTAATTTATTAACACTTAGGTGCACAACCTTGGGACCTAATCAGTATGTGTGTAAAGTTTCATGTTTGTAACTACTTCCATTTTGGACCTATGGCTGGAACAGACAGACAGACACACGCACACACACACACACACACACACGCGCGCGCGCGTCCTTTTATTATTATACAGGGTGGGCCGTAAGTTTCCATACATAGGAAAAATAAACATTTTTTTATGGACAACCATTTTTATTTATATAATATGCTCTACATGGTTGCCATTGTTTTGAAAACACATTTCAATACGTGTTCCCCACTGTTGATGAACACGCATTAGCACAGTTGACGTTATGCTTGTAATGGCGTTGGTGATACGTTCCTTTAGATGATTTATGTCTCGTATCTTTTCCTGATACACCATGACCTTCAAGTGCCCCCAAAGATAGAAATCAAGGGGGGTGAGATCTGGGGATCTGGGAGGCCACTCCACAGGACCACGCCGACCAATCCAAGCATCCGGAAACTGCTGATCCAAATACCGACGCACGTGAAGACCATAATTTAAATTTTCCTACGTATGGAAACTTACGGCCCACCCTGTACACGTAGATTATTATTACGGGCGGCAATGTGAAGCTCAAGATTTTCATGACTGCATTCCTTTCTATAGTTTTAGTGACCAAATAATTGAACCGACAGTAATTGGGGGTTTAATTATTTGGTCAGTTGTTGTTGTTGTTGGTTAGCCGATCAGCCCACCCTGATCGAGCAAGCCGGCGGCACGCAGGTAACCGATCGCCCTTTCCGGAGAGGACCAGAGGTTCAGCGCACTAGTAATGTTGTGTTGTGTGCTATGTTGTGCTAGAGCGGTACAGTCTGTCATAATGTGTTCAATTGTTTGTGGTGTGTCCTGGCACCGGTGGCAGGTGTCGTCTGTGGAGTTGTCTAGTCTGTGTTTATATGTCTGTAAGTTGGGGTGATGTCCACATCGGAATCGTGCAAAGTTAACTCTATCCGATTTGCTCAGGCTGGTCTCTGACCTGTCAATGGGTGGCGGCTTCGCACCTAGGACCGCATTCGGACCGAGTCGTGTCAGTGCTTTGTGGGTTAGATGTGTGTGCGTGTGTTTTCTGTACTGTGTGATGTCTGTGGGGCGTGGTATGGAATGGAGTATTTGGTTATAATGTCTCTCTGGTGTTACCTTAATGGTGCGAGGTGTTGGTGCATGATTGTACATGTAGTGGCAAGGGTGTTGTGGGTTAGTTGTCGCTGCTGCCATGAATTGTGTTCCCCTCATGTCTAATGTCCCCTAACTTTCAGTATTTTTGTTTCCGTGTGCAGGTGTTCTATTGATGTTGTTTTAGTAAATCCTGTAATGATACGAAGTTTATGTGTGTGTTTGAAATAGTGGGTGCCCAGCATGGGCTAGCATAGTCCATAACTGAGCGAATATATTGTTTGTATATGAGTGATATTATTTCCTGCTGGTGTCCAAAGTTTGTGTCTGTTAGTATCCTAAGCGTGTTAAGTCTTGACGTACATTTGTTTTTAATGTCCTGAATGTGGTTTGCAAAAGATAATGATGTGTTGTATGTGACCCCAAGTATTTTGGTCCTGTGAGTGTGTGGAATGTTGGTGTTGTTTAGTGTAAGCTGTGGAGTTATCTGGTGCTCTTTTGTGTTGCTTGTTAGCAAGGTGATGGTTGATTTTGTGGGCGCTACTTTGAGTCTATTGTGTGTGAGCCAGTCTTGTATACTGTTTATGTATGTTTGTAGGTTATTTGTAGCGGTGTCGATGTTGTTGTGGGTGGATGTTAAAGTGATGTCATCTGCATATGATGATAAGGTAAGCTTGTTATCTATAGATGTTGGAATGTCATGCATATATAAGTTGAACAGTGTTGGCAAGAGAACAGAGCCTTGAGGGACCCCGTTCGAAAAAAGTTTGTTTTTGGATGACTTGCCATTAAATGTGACATGTGAGTATCTTCCTGAAAGATAGTTGCTCAGCCACCTTTTGGTGTTATTGTGCATGTTTGTGTTGAGTATTTTGTTTATGAGAGGGAAGCGTGGGATAGCATCAAATGCTTTACTAATGTCTATTGTTGCTAATAGTGTACATTGAGCTGGTTGTCTGTAGTTGATGCCATCCATGATGTGCTGCGTGAGGTTAGTGAGTAATGTCGTGGTTGGGTGGTGAGGTCTGAATTCATGTTGAGTAGGCGATAGTGGTATGTGTGGGTTGGTGATTTGTAAGGTTAGTCTTTCTGTTACTTTGGAAGGTGTGCATAGTAAAGTAATGGGTCTATAGGAAGCTGGTTCTGTTGGATTTTTGTTTGGTTTGAGTAGTGCAATCATTTTACCTTGTTTCCATATGTCAGGAATAATACAGTGTTGGGCTGAATATGTGCTGATGTTTGTGAGAGCTAGTATTCCCTGTGGGCCCAAGTGTTTAAGGTGTATGTTAGATATGTTGTCTGGTCCAGTAGCCTTCGAATTCTTAATGTTTTTGATGATGTTGGTGGTCTGGTCTGTATTGAAGGGTGTAATGGTCGTGTCGAGTCTGGAGGTTTTTTGTGTCTGGCTGTTTTTCTGTCTGCGTGTTTCTGGTTGTTGCCTCTGTTTAAGTGACTTATCTTTGCGTAGTGATTAACTAGAATGTTAGCTTGTTGTGTATATGTTGGGATATTATTTTGGCTGCGACAGATAGCCGCGTGTGAGGTGTGAATGCCACTGTTAGAGTTGGTAATGCTGTTTATAGTCTTGTATAGCCTGGATGTATCTGTGGAGTGGTTTAGTGTTGTTATGAATTCCCTAAATGTTTCTGTTTGTTTTTCTTTAAGTTTGTTGTTTATTTCTGTGTTGAGCTGTTGTATCTGCTCTTTTATGGCTTCTGTGTGTCGTGTTTGTGTGTTATGAAAATAAAACCCCACTCTAATAGACAGAGTTTATTTCCACGACAGTTTCGACGCCCACTGGCATCCTCCTCGGGTGGATACAGAAACACCCGAGGAGGATGCCAGTGGGCGTCGAAACTGTCGTGGAAATAAACTCTGTCTATTAGAGTGGGTTTTTATTTTCATATTTTGACCTTCACGTAGAAAAAAGTGAAGTTTTTTGCATTTATTGTTTGGGTGTTATGTTTGAGGTTGTTACGTAACTTACGTTGCCTTATGAGATGGGCTATTTCTCTAGTGTAATTTGGGTTGTATTTCCTAATGTTGCCCTCGGGTATATATTTGTTTGCATTATTGATGATCTGATTAAATGTCTTGAGTGTAGTATCGATGTTTACGATGGATGTGCTGTTTAATGTGGTGAAGTGTTCATCAGTCTGTATTTTGAACTGTTTCCAATCAACTTTCTTGTAATTTCTGTAAGTGTGCCTAAGGCTGTTGGGGCAGAGTGCAGAACGTGTTGTAATGATGATGGGCAGGTGGTCTGATGACAGTTGTTTTTCTGTTCTCCAGTGTGTATATGTTGCTAGTGAGGGGGAGCAGAACGTTATGTCTGGGGAGGAGTTTGAGTATCCTGCTTGATGTGGTATGTGTGTATGTTCTTCTGTATTGTTAAGAATGAATAGGCTGCTTAGTTGTGTGGCTATGTTGGCGCTTCTGGTGTTGTTGGTTGTGCAGGTACCAACTAGTGTCTTTACCGTTGAAGTCTCCTCCTAAGATGACATTAACCCTCTAACGCAGACTGGGTCGAACACGTACCGTTTTAAATACACGCATTTAGACTTAACCCTACAAAAACGTTCGGCGTTAACGGGTTAATGAGAGAGGCCAGATTGTGTAACTGTGAATTGTAATTGGCTGGCACCTGAGGTGAACTATCTGGTGAGATGCAAATGTTGATGAGTGTGGTGTTGTGTTTTGCGCGTGTTTTAATGTTAACTGCCTGTATTTCTATCGTGTTATCTGCTTGGATTATGTTTGTAATGTTTTGGTGGCATCAGTGTAGCTAATGCTGTTACGTATGTAAGTGATAAGTCCACCCCCATGACCCCCAGTACGATCTTGACGGATCGCCGTGAAGTCAGGGATGGTGGGTGTTTTATGTGTGCGTTTTAGTTTTGTTTCTTGTATAAGTGCTATGTGAATGTTTTGTTTGTATACGAATTCCGTAAGCTGCATGATTTTGTTTGTGAGGCCAGTTACGTTGTACTGTAATATGTTAATATTATGCTTCTGTATGTGTCTCATGGTCCTATTATGTCTATGTCTTTGTGTATGGTGACAGGTGTAAGTTGTAGTGGGGCCTGGATTAGTCTTAATGTCGCCGGAGAGTAAGAGTAGTTCGGGGAGTACGCAATTGCTCCCCGTAAATGAAAAAAATAGCACGCTGGTAGAGGTCCGGCCCCGGAAGCCGATCTGCACTCTGACCGTTAACAGGCCGTCGACTGCCAGTCTGGTCAACCGTAGACAGCCCGCTGCACGGAGATTTGAGAAAGTTTGGTCACCAGCACGTTGATGTTTCGGTTTGACGTTGCCTCTTCTTCGCGTTGACGTGTCCCGCGCTGGAGGATGCAGCCACTGTTAGAAGCTTCCTCGTCAACTGCTAACTGTCGACATACGTTGAGGTTTTTAGCTCCTTCCTATCAGTTTCTTATTAACTTTGGTCAAAATGTGCTGTTTAATACTCTCATTTTTTTATTAATTTCTCATATTAATTTGGTCAGTAAAACTATAGTCATGAAAATCTTAAGATTCACAAATCTTGACACAATGTGAAGCTCAAGATTTTCACGGCTGCGTTCTTTTCTGTAGTTTTATCGCGGTGCTGGGGGCCTTCGGGAAGAGTAATTTTAATTATTTAATTTATTAAGACGCAGGTGCACAACCTCGGGACCTAATCAATATATGTGTGAAGTTTCATATATATATATATATATATATAATATAATTATATATATATATATATATATATATATATATATATATATGTATATATATATATATGGGATTGAACTCAGAATGGTCCCCTGAGGGACTCCTGAGAGTCACTTACTCGGACTATAGTGGATTTCATTTTCCCAGAAGAATTCCTTGTTCCATCCACGGTCTGTGTCTATTATATATATATATATAATATATATATATATTATTATATAATAAAGGACGTGTGTGTGTGTGTGTGTGTCTGTCTGTCTGTCTGTCTGTTCCAGCCATAGGTCCAAAATGGAAGCAGTTACAAACATGAAACTTCACACACATATTGATTAGGTCCCCAGGTTGTGCACCTGGGTGTTAATAAATGAAGTAATTAAAATTACTGGGCCCGAAAGCCCCAGCACCGCGATTAAACTACAGAAAAGAACGCAGCCGTGAAAATTTTGAGCTTCACATTGTGTCAAGATTTCTGAATCTTAAGATTTTCATGACTAATTATTTGATCAATAAAACTATAGAAAAGAACAGTCATGAAAATCTTGAGCTTCACATATAATTAAAATTACTGGGTGTATATATATATTTATTAGGTCACGAGGTTGTGCACCTGGGTGTTAATAAATTAAATAATAAATTTTAAAAAATTAAATGACGTCATCAAGATCATTACGTCATTACGTGTATATATATATATATATATATATATATATATATATATAGAAACCTATGGTAAAATTACTGAATACCCGGTTAGGTTCATTGAATGCAAGGTAAGGTCATCTGTACGCCCTTGACGACTGGTTAGGTTAAGTCGTGATATTTTCGTTAGCTTTAACGAAAATATCACGACTTAACCTAACCAATCGACAAGGGCGTAAAATTAACCTAACCGGGCATTCAATTAACCTATCCGGGCATTCAATTAATCTAATCGGGCATTCAGTTGACCTAACCGGGCATTTAATTAACCTAATCGGGCATTCAGTTGACCTAACCGGGCATTCAATTAACCTAACCGGGCATTCAGTTTACCTAACCGGGCATATATATATATATATATATATATATATATAGCGTTCAACATCCACCTCGGCAACGCCGGGTCGCTCCGCTAGGCACCACAGGGGGACGTAAACTGCACTTGCTCCATTTTATTTTATGTCGTACAGTTAATAACATTAAAATGACTGTAATTATTTATTTTTATGAGACGTAATGCGACAAAGCTTCTTACACACACACACACACACACATATATATATATATATATATATATATATATATATATATATATATATATATATATGTGTGTGTGTGTGTGTGTGTGAATAAAAGCACCATACGATAGTAAGTCACTTGAAAATAAGACGTTTCGGGCCTCTTTTTTTCAAGTTGTTGCTCCATTATGGGGCCATGGGTCTTATTTTTACTTATTCATGGAGGTCACTTAGCATAATTCAACCATAACCTAACCCTTATCCTAATTTAACCTAACCTTGATGGAAAATGTCAATGATTTTAGTCGTTAAATTTATCCACACAATCAAACGAGGAAAGACCAAAACAGATCAAGAGATCGACGTATTTCGACTCATTTGGTTTCCCCGTCTCGAAATTCGGTTATTTTTAGGCGATTTTATTCTTTTCGCATGAGACAAGTTGGCAAATACACGATGTTTTATAGCAGATGTCCAACTGCAGTTTCTGTAAATAAACAAAAGAGTACTTTCACCTCTATTTTCGTGTATATACGGAGTCACTCCATTGCATCTCTGTGGACTGGTAATCGATGGATCATCGGAGATAATCGTTTTGATAGATTAAAAAAAGCAATATGGCGTCAAGTTATTGATACAGGAATATTAATAATATGCTTCCACTATATATATATATATATTATATATATATATATATATATATATTTTTTTTTTTTTTTTTTTTAGTTCAGGAAGAACCGATTCGCCTCTATTTAAAGGGCATATCTCAGCGGAAAAACAAAGAAAAAGTGAGAGGAAAGACAGAGGAAAAAGAAAGGGCGGAGGGGACAGTCGAAGTGGAAAAAGACCAAGGATGACAAGGACTGCAGGGTCGAACCCCATCATCCTTGGGTGCTAGGGCCGGGAGGGCGCACGTGAAACCTCCAGGAACAAGCACGTACAAACGAGCACAAAGAGCACTCAAGAGCACGAGCTTAGAACCCCCTTGCGGGGATATATATATATATATAGTGACATGACTTTTGCGGCGACTCCTTTTACCTTCACAAGAAGAGCATTGTTCCATCTACACAGAGCATCGAAGAGGATAACGTCACATCGCACCTTGAGTCGAGACTAGGGATGTGCCGGATCGCAAATTGGCCAGATAGCTGGATAACCTGATACCGGCCTATCATAAAACCAGACACAGGATATCCGGCAACAGTCAGATATCACTTCAAATAATTACTCCTTTTAAACGGCTGAACTGATTTCGACAAATGAGCCATTAATGAAAAGAGCTCATTATTGCTCATTAACTAATAAAGCGCTTTTATCTAAATTCAAGTTTCGGAATTATCTACGAATCTTTGAAAATACTGCAAAAAATTTCTAGGTGTTAACTTTAAATCACCACTTCTAAACATCTGAATGAATCTCAACAAATGATGCATCAATGAAAAGAGCCATCATTGTGCACAGATAAATAGAGCTTTTTTTTTTGTTATACTAATTTTTTAAAATCTAGAAAGAAAACTGCTCTAACTGATTGTCCATTCTCTGAGGAGTATGAGCACCAGGCGATGTTATTTTTCCATCTTTTCAAAAATTTAATAAATATCCGGCTATCCGGCCAGATAGGCCGGATATCTGACGGATATCAGGCACACCCCTAGTCGAGACTCCCTCGAAGCTCTCGTTCTCTGCTTCAAACAAGGCGCTTATTTCTGAGACAAGCATTCCTTCTGAATATATTTAATTAATTAATATTTACTGTATATTAAACTGTAGTTTCCAGTCAGTAATTTATATTAAACTGAAGCGTTCATGTTTGTTTGTCCTTTGAAGGAGGAGATTGTAGACATCAATCGACCAGGGCAGTACTCCGTGGGGTATGTTAGGCAGAAAACAGGGAGTGCTGGAACTCCCGTTTCTTCTGTCACTATTCTCTTTAGCTGATCTTTTTCCGTGTCTCATCTACCCTATGATCAGTCCAGCATGCTCTCAAACACATACTTCTCCCTCTATTCTTCCCTACGTATGCATGCATTTTACGTACTACACAATCTTTTAAAAATTTATAACCAAAGAAAAATAAAATGGCATCGTGGGCCTCAGCGACCTTAATTTTGGCTTTCTCTCCTTCTTATATACGGGGGGGGGGGGCGTTTTTGCGGGCGCTCGTCCTTGCCTCCTCCTTTCTACATAAAAAGAAAAGTACACGTGGGTAAGCTTGATTCATTCGGTCTTCCAAAAGAAAGCTACCGAGGGAGAAAAAAAAGGCCACGGAAGATTATTGTCGGGCTACTCTGTTACCCTCTGATAATCCTTTAAATCGGAGGACAGGGAACGTGCTTCGTCCCATGACTTTTTAAAGATATTTAAAGATTAAGAAAAACGCATAATATATGAGAGAACATAACGAAATTAAATTTTTTTTCTTTTCCAAAATATTTTTGATTTGATTATAAAATTCAATAATAATGGATCACCTGAAGATCAGGGCCCCCAGCCTCCTTTAGTTATCTTTATAAGGCTAATTAACGAAAATATCACTAACTAACCTAACCAATCGTCAAGGGCGTACATTTGACCTAACGATTGGTTAGGTTAGGTCGTGATATTTTCGTTAGTTAGTTAGGCTAACTAAATAAAGCTGGGGGCCCTGATCTTCAGGTGATCCTAAATAATAAATTTATTGAATCAATAAATGCAAAGGGGAAAGGAGCACGATTTTTAGTATATTTGTTTAATAAATTTATTATTTATTGACTTTTGTAATCAAATAAAAAAATTTGGAAAAAACAAAGGTGTCTATTTATTTTTGTCAACCCTCTGTCCGCCTAATATACTCTGAAATATTTGACCAAATATGATATCAACGACAAGAAACGAAGGAACATCATCACTTTATAACTTAACCTAATCTAACCTACTGTAATCTAACTCAAAGGGTATTTGTTAATAAAACGTTCGATGGATGATTTGTCCAACACCATAACATTTATTCGAAAAAGCTAAAAAGACTCATGAACTGTAATTAACAATTGCGAATCATTTCACCTGTAATGAACACTTAATCCTTTACTGCAAAGAGGTCTTTTACGAGACTAAATAAAATTGTCTGGCGTTATCCAGAACAAAATCAGTAAAGTTAACACAATGCGGCTAAGGAGTTAAGAGACGTTTGCTTATATTAACCCTTTACTACACATAAGTCTTTTCCGAGACTGAATAAAATCGTATGGCGTTACCCAGAACAAAATCAGTAAAGTTAACACTGTACAGCTAAAGGGTTAAATCGAGCGTTTAACTCACCTGAAAAAGAATGAGGCTGATAAAGGCATCAAAGGTCCTTTTAAAACTGATATATAAGACGCGAGAGCTGCTTTAAACGACATACGATTAACTGATGATGTAATGTCGTGAACAGTATAATTTGTATGTATACATGCGGCAAACATTTGTAAAACTGAAACTGATTCCAAAAACGAAATGAAAACATCAGTGAACAACCGCAAAAGTAGATTTTGCGTGGCCCGCAGTGCAACAAAAGAGGGATCCTCGAGATTAAAAACGATCTCAGAACCCGAGGTTCATTTTAAATAAATAAATAAACCAAAAATGTATTCCTGAATCTAAAAAATGTGCAGTTAACATTAAAAAATCAGATTGATAAAGTCTTAACTTGTGACCAAGAATGCGTGGCCAGGTCAAATAGGACAGGACAAGAATAGAAAACAACTCTTTCCTTCGTCAGATGCGACAAATGAAGAAGAAACCAAGCGGATCCTCAATATACATATATATGCGTGTGTGTGTGTGTGTGTGTGTGTGTGTGTGTGTGTGTGGCTTGTATGAATTAATTAAAGAAGCTAATTAGCTATGCTAATTGTATATTTCATGAACAGGAGTTCACAGATTTTGCGATTATTTTTTTATCTCAAAATTTCGCAGTTTGTTTAGGGTTTGTTTCCTCTTCAGAGTTTGAACAACTTTTCTTAATTGTTATCGACGAAGCAGGAAAAGCGGTTCCGGACCCAATATCTCAACTTCCTGCGTTCTAGACGGAAAACTTCCGGGTTTTTGCAAAGCGTCGTTTCCTTCGTCTTATTAGCTGCAATCATTTTGATCTTATTTGGATCAATTGCCGACGACCTTTTAAACAACATCTTTAATGGAATTTATACTGGTGTAGAGACACATATAGCGGCCCTCATAAGTATTCGTACAGAGAAATATTTCAGTGTATTCGTCCTTATCTTTTATATCATGCATAGGATAGTTATGACAAGTTTATCGTTCGTTTGGAAAATTTTAACAAATAAAAAAAAAAGTAGTTTAACTCCAGCCTATAATGTAAAACATCAAAGAATTTGAGGAAAATAAAAAAAAGTTAAAGTGCAAAAGTTTTCCTACATATATTTACAAAATTATTTAATACTTTGTGTGTTCACCTTAGGCTTGAAGAGTTTACATTTTTTATCAGCAGTTGGCTGTTTATTGATTAGAAACTGTTGGCAATTCTGAATTCTAGAATTTTCTCAGTGAATTTTCATGGAAGATGGATGACTGTACAAGCCATTAGTAAGCAATGGGTCGTCGTGGTAAGGATCTGTTATTGCTTCACACGAGACTGGAAAGAGTTAGGAGAAAAACTTCGAATTCCATTTACGACGGTTGCTGCAGTTATGAAGAAATGAAAAGGCTTGAGAACACTCAAAACTCTGTTAAGGTGTGAACATCCTTGCAAGACTTCAGAACGTACAGCTAGACAAATTGAAAGAATAGCTGCTGCGAATCCACGAGTGACTGCAGGTGATATTTGCCAAACATTAAGACTGTCTATGATCGATGTCCATCCGTTTACTGTACGTCGTACACTGAGAGATGATCTGCATAGAAGACTCGCACGAAGAAATCCTCTACTACGAAATAAAATACGTCAAGGACCATCAAAATGATGGATTTGCATTCTGGAAGAAAGTTCTTTGGACAGATAAGACCAAAATTGAATTATTTAGGAACAACGAGCAGCGGTATATTTGGAGAAATCAAATACTGCATTAGCGTTAAAAAACATCCTTCCAAGTTCCAACGGTTAAACATGGTAATGGTAGTTTGCTTCTTTGGGGATGCTTTAGTGCTTCTAGTCCAGGAAAGTTTGTTGTCATCAAAGGAATCTTGAATTCGAAGAAATATCAGGAAATTTTAAAAGAAAATGTGTTGCCTTCAGTTGGGGAGTTGCGAATGGGCCGCAATTGGGTACTGCAACAAGATAATGATCCAAAACATAAAAGTAAGCGTACCATGAAATGGCTTCAACAAAAGAATTTCAAGCTTCTTGAGTGGCCTAGTCAAAGCTCAGATCTCAGTTTAATCGAAAAGTTATGGTTTGATTTGAAAAAAGCTGCCCGCGAGAGAAACCCTTCGAATCTGAATGAATTGCAACAATTTTCTTTAGAAGAATGGGTTAAAATTTCTACTGAGAGATGTCGAAACCTCGTAGAAAAATACCCAAAACGAATTATTGAAGCCATTCAAGCAAAAGGTGTCCTACAAAATATTAAACAATTTTGTAAGTAAATGAAGGAAAAAACCTTTGCATTTTAATTTTTTTTTATTTTCCTCAAATTCTTTGATGTTTTACATTATATGTTGGAGTTGAACTAATTTTTTTTATTTGTTAAATTTTTCAAACGAACGGTAAACTTTTCATAACTCTCACGTATCCACGATACAATAGATAAGGACCAATAATAACTGAAATATTTCTGTGTACGAATACTTATGAGCACCACTACATTATATATATATATATATATATATGATGAATAAAACCACGAAGGAAAGGAAACAGAATGGTGCTCAAGCGCTTTCGTCTAATGACATCCTCAGGAACACTGAAGTACATAAAGAGTTACAGTCTATATATAGGTTACAGAAAATATATATATATATATATATATATACACACAATAAACGGAGAAATAAAAATAAAAATTAAAAATTATTAAACATTAAAGGATTGTGGGAGGAGCATACAAATTTGTAAGGAAAAACTACCGATTTTTAGCACAATATCAAATGAATTGTTTCCAACCAATGTTATATTTCCAACCAATGTTATATATATATATATATATATATATAAAAGAGAGAGATATATATATATATATATAAAGAGAGACATATATATAAATAGAGAGAGAGAGATAGAGAGTAGTTTATGGGGCTGTTAGGTTGTTTAACTTTCTTAGTAACGGCAAAGACATGCAACGAAGGGGACCTACAACTTTGTATGGGACCCAAACCATAGGTCGCTACATCATCTGGAAATAAAGGACGGTCACCATTCAACTAATAGCCAAACCCAACGTCGCTTTATTATATATATATACACACACACACTCGTATATATAGTATACTGTGTGTGTGTGTGTGTGTTTGTGTGCGCGTTTTAGTTGTGCACTCCAAAGAACATGACGTAAGGTTATACACAATTTTCCATGACATCAGCATCAACCCAACCATGCAATATTATTTTCAGTTTTATACAAAATCAGAGTAATATGGTGACTTACTTTGGCAATGGTGATCAGCAACATTTTCCGTTTGCTGAAATTTTGTTCACTTAAATATCAAACTGAGCTTGTGGCAGGAAGCTCGCTTACCATGTTATTCAGATTGTGTATAAAACTTAAAATAATACATGGTTAGAGCTCATTCCATGGAAATTTTTACCGTGATAAATTCATTATATAGAGTGTCCCAAAACCATGTATACATTTTTAAAAAACTTATAACAGGCGAACCCACTACCAGATTCAGATGATTTTTATTTCTTTTTATAGCCTATAGCCTAAGGAGATACAACAGCGAAATTGTTAACAACCTTGCCTAGCCTAAGGAGATACAAAATCGAAATTAGTAATAGCCTTGCCTGCCTACAGTAAACATGGAAAATGGAAGTGTGCGCTTATCATTTGAGCAACGAAAATGAATACTAAAGTCGTATTTTAAAGTTCAGAAGATATCAAAGGTTCAACAACAGTGGAGAGACAATTTTGGAACTAATCCTCCAACTCGACTTACCATTTCACGTATCTGTGAGAAATTTGAAGTATACGGTACTGTGCATGATGTGTACAAGCAAGCGACTGGGCGTCCAAAGACATCAACAGATGCTAACACTTCTGATGAAGTGCTACAGGTATTCAACCGATCACCAAGAAAATCTGTGAGACACTGTGGTCGTGAAACAGGGAAAAGTAAGACAAGTGTTCACAGAATTCTGAAGAATGCTAAATGGAAATCTTACATCCCGAGATTATTACATGCCTTGAATGAGGATGATCCGGATCGCAGAATCCAGTTTTGCGAATGGTTTCGAGTAAAAAACACAGAAGATGGCCAATTTGCGGACAAAATTGTGTGGTCTGATGAGGCTACATTTAAGTTGAATGGTATAATTAATCGTCATAACTGTACATACTGGTCACAAGAAAATCCACACATTTATGTGGAACGACATGTAAATTTACCGGGTATAACTGTCTGGTGTGGTTTTTCTTCCAAAGGTTTGGCTGGTCCATTCTTTTTCGATGGTACAGTTACCGGTCATAGCTACCTCAACATGCTTCGGGGAAAATGTTTTCCTGCAATTCGACAGTTATACGGAGATGAGGACATTTACTTTCAACAAGATGGAGCACCTCCTCATTACCATCAGGATGTCAGGAACTACCTTGATGAAACATTTCATTATCGGTGGATCGGACGACGAGGTAGTATCGAGTATCCACCACGTTCACCAGATTTGAACCCACTTGACTTTTTTTTATGGGGTCATTTGAAAAATGAAGTATACAGTAGAAGACCTACATCACTTGAACAACTAAAGAGCACAGTTGAAGAAGCGTGTAGAAATATCCCTACAAACATTTTTGTTGAAGTCTGCCAATCAGTGAATCAAAGAGCGCAGTGGTGCATTGATGTCAATGGTCGACATTTCGAACACTTACGTGTTTAAAACAAATTAAACTATCTATTATTTCGATGTTGTACATTTAACCTATAAAAGAAATAAAAATCATCTGAATCCGTGTTTAATGGGTTGCACTAATAAACGTTTCATAGAGTTTTATAAACATTTATGAATGTCTGGTAAACGTACAGTTTGGGAAAAAAGTTCGACTAGAGATATAAACTATAAAAAAGGCGTGAAAATCAAATCAGCAATGACTGGTTTTTGTTTTTGAAATTTCATTACTGTCACCAAAAAGGAAATAAAATATCCATAGAAAAACAAACTATTTACCAATTAGTAATTTTTTATGCTTTTTTATAAATGTGTTTGTTTCCTGGGCTAGGAACAACAGAACATCAAAACGTGAACGTTTAGAAATGTTTGTTTCCTGGGCTAGGAACAATAGAACATCAAAACGTGAACGTTTAAAAATGTTATGTTTGTTTCCTTGGCTAGGAACAATAGAACATCAAAACGTGAAAATGCTGTAGTGAAAAATCTGAAAATAGACGATGGTGGGGACTTTCCATCGCAGATTATCTGAAAACCATCAACGTTCGTCACAAAACTTCAAACGAACTTCAGCGGGTCGTAAATGATGTGTTGCGCACCTTTTCTTGCCGGAATTTGAAGAGCATTTACTCTGAATGCTTTTTTACCGCTCATAAAACAGACTGAAAGCATAGTTTTACAAAGAGAGAGAGAGAGAGAGAGAGAGAGAGAGAGAGAGAGAGAGAGAGATTTACTTTATATTATATTATATTATACTAGATTATATTATATACGAGTATTATATTACATTAATTTGACGAAAATCTTTAACTTGGTCACTGCACAAGTGGTGAATTACACTGACTGGTTGGTTGTTCCATTTTAGGTTCTTCAGCCAGGAAGGATGATTGGGATGAAAATATTATACAAAGGAAGGAATACAAAAGAAACGAAACAGCAACAGACCGGCTGGTTCCTACAAGGCTGTCTGTTTAAGAAGAAAGATTAAAAGATGTAATAAAAATTAAAGAAAGTGAAGGTTTTAAAGGAAAACAAAGAAAAGAGGTTGAAAGGAAGGAAAGAAATTTAAAGATAAAGTAAAAATTTTAAAGTGAAGAGGAGAGAATCCAAGTGAAAATTCTACAATACTTCTATGCGCTAACAAATACTTCCAACTGAGGGTGTTTAAGGCAAGATAAGCATCTAGTCTCTTTTTAAAGGACTCGACCAAATTACTTTGAACTACGCTGGCTGGCAATCCATTCCACAAATTAACTATACGATTGAAGAAAAAATGCTTAGCTTCATTAGAATTAAAATGTTTACTGATGTTTATATTGATGGAAGTAAAGTGATTCTTCGAGGAGTACCTGGATCGGTTTTGTTTTTAGTGTTATTGTTGTTGTTATTGTTTAAAAGCGTTGAAAGTTGTGATGAAAATGGTGATAATGTTTTACGTATACCCTCTGTTTAACCCAGGGGCCTTAATCTCATTTAGGCTGTTGCCCCAATACAATTAAAGCCAGGAATAATACAAAACTTTTTAGCAATTACCTGTGAAAGTACATTCATAGTATAAAGTCACCAATTTTTCAAGGGACAACTGTCAAAATAGCCTACTTCTCACTTTGGCTAATACATTGCAACTGTATCCAGCTCCATCACTATTGTAAAGTAGTGCACAAAAATCCCTGGTCAATTGCAGCTTGTCACACTTTAAAGGACTTCCAAAACAAGTTATCACAGACACAACACCAACTGTACTAAGGCAGTGTTTGTTCAGTGTTTTCGAGATGAAGAATGTGACCGGCATAGAGTTACGATGCATATCTACATTAAAAATATGTTCCACTTTAATACCCCTTGAACCCATTCAAATATTGTCCCAATTAAGCCAGTCTGAGAAATGGAGTACGGGTCAGTGACTAGCCCATCGCACCTAAGTTATTTGGCCCGACCCAGTTTCCCCTTTAAAGGGGACTTATTTTTCCCAGTCTTTTGGTATTACCGATCATCTCGGTGACCTCTGTTGGACGAGGGACGTTAAATGGGCTGAACAACCAACTTGTCTTATAGTCTGAAAACGGATTGGAAGGATGTTTACCCTTCCGATCGAACGCTCCAGCATCAACTTAAGTTTCATCATTCGAAAGAGCCGAATGATGAAACTTAACCGAACCGAACCCAGCACTATACCTAAGTTAATATATCCTAACAGGGAACACCATGACCTAATCTAGAGAAAGAAAGAACGTTCTTAATTAACTTAATCTAACCAACGAAGCCTTTTTTTTGAGGCAGTTAATTATGAGATCTGGTCAATACTGTGAGAATGACAAAATTCCATTGGAGATTAGAAGTGCCAATAGGTTCCGTTGGGCAGTGTACCCAAGGAAATTAGTACACAAAATACAAGGTAGAATGTGACAGAGATTTCACTTTTTGAAATGGAACTAAAATTGCACGGAAATGACGTTGATGAAGGGACGTAAATGAAAGTTCTGTGCTTCAAGTACGTAAGTAACAAGTTTATTAATCTTTCTCTTTATCTCTTCGATGTTTATCGTTGGATGTCTTCAGGCGCAGTTCGTACTACTAAAGGTTATAAATGCTTTTTAGGAAGTTCCACAGCAAACGTTAACAAACGTTTATAAACTTTTATGAAACGTTCATAAACTTTTATGAAACCTTCGTAAACTTTTATGAAACGTTCATAAACTTTTTAAAACGTTCATAAACTTTTAAAAGAACGTTTCGTCAAAATTCATTGTTTGGAGGTTTGTAATGATGGGATAAGATTAAAAATCATCCTTCTCCGGAGTTTTATTTTTTCTTTGATAAAATGAGATAATGTGACAGTGTACCTCAAAGGTACCATCTCATCAGTTTCAATAATTATATACAATGCGCAGCACGCACCTTAAGATCCTTAAGATACAGTATACTTTAATTAGTGGGATCGATGACACACAGATACAAGGGTCTTGTATATAGTACTTTCGGTAATATATATATCTTATAAGATCTTTAAAACTCCATGTGTATATTATATACATATATACAGTGTCTCCGGGGGGGTTCCCCCACATTTGCCGTCAAATTTTTTTATATCACGGAAATTCCTTCCTCAAGTCGCAGCGAAATCATTTTGAATGATTTTTGTGTTAATTTTTGTGTTTTGAATCTAGTTAGTAGATAATTTCTATTTCTTTTATGCCTTGTCATTTGGTACGATATCGTAGTACAAATTAACCGTATCAGCAAGGTTTTGCAGTCTAACGAGATGCAGTTGGATGCTACATTGAACTTGAAGCAGGAGCGTAATGCTCAACTTGTTTGCCGTGGGTCTGGATTTGATGAAGCTATTACAGTAGACGCTAAACCTACGTTTCGTGACAGCCGTGTGTGGTGCAAAAAGCGTAATTTTTCATACGAGACTGTAAATAAAACAGTTACAGATCCGAAGGAAAAACATGGATTTGAGTGTTTTCTGAGGGTTATTAATGTTCGCACAATCGCACTTGAGGAAAGATTCAAACAAATGAAAACAGTTTTGCGGCCTTTCAGCCTTTTATTTAACGTCTCAACAGCTAAATCCATTGGTGACAGCTCCCTTAGAAAGAACTGTGATGACTTGAATATCCCGTTCTCTAATGCATCTTCCTATGAACCCTACCGAGCTTCTTGAGGAATTAAAGCTTTTACGCCATTCGGTGTCTGAGGAGGGAAGTTCTTCACTTGGAACCCTGAGCTGTATAACTGAAAATTCCCTTACCGATACTTATCTTAAAGTAACCGTGATTCTGAGGATATTACTGACAATACTGGTTACTATTACTTCCGTAGAATGTTCATTCTCAAAAGTGAAGCTCATAAAAATTATTTACGTTCTAAACTGTCTCAGGATAGGCTGTCAAATCAACGGTAGTTATTATCTCAATCGAAAAAAATTTAGGGAAAAACCTAAATCATGCGACATCATTGACGATTTTGAGTCTAAAAGAAGTAGGATAAATGTGGAAGAGAAATGCCGATGAAGAAATGTAGAAAAATGTGGAACAAAGTAGAAGTAAAAACGTAGGAAAATGTAGAAGTATTACTGATTATTTGGTGTCGCTACTGATTGTGTTGTGTTTATTTTCTGTTACAAATTAATTTTTTTTACTCAGAATTGATGTCTACACTTGATTGTTCCGCTCGAAGGTTGGGAACCCCCACATGCATAACGGAGGCACTATATATCATATATACAGAGTGGGTCAAGATAAAGAGGCTTTATTCGTTCTTTAAAACCGAATTGGGCCTCTTTATCTTGGATCACCCTGTATATATATATATATATATATATATATATATATATATATATATATATACATATATAATATCGAAAACTTTAGACCTTGATTTTGGCTCTTTTCTTCCTCTATGGGAAGAGGGGTCGTTTTTGTGGGCATTTGTCCTTGGCCCCTCCTTCCTGCATAATATATATATATATATATATATATATATATATATATCGTAAAGAGCGACGCTTGTATAGGAGATATTCCGCGCAAGACGAGAGAGAGAGAACGAAACAAATGAAAAAATGAGGTAACCACCCGGGAATCGAACCCGGGATCTTCCGATTGCCGGTCAGATGCGATACCATTACACCATGGTATCGCATCTGACCGGCAATCGGAAGATCCCGGGTTCGATTCCCGGGTGGTTACCTCATTTTTTTCATTTGTTTCGTTCTCTCTCTCTCGTCTTGCGCGGAATATCTCCTATACAAGCGTCGTTCTTTACGTTATTTATACTGCGTGTTCTTTGCAGTTGAATGTGTATATATATATATATATATATATATATATATTGTTTTAAACAATTTAAGGCCATAACTCGCAGGGAAAAATTGTTTCACATTTTTGATGGAATCCCAGAATTATCTGATGGTCATAAAACCAAAGAAATTAAATGTATTTTATTACAACGACAAACCTCGCTAGAATGAGTTGTGGTTTCTTTCGAAGGCTCTTAAAGGAGGTTTTTTTTATACGAGTATTTATTTATATTTGGTTTTAGTATTATAAAATGGCATTCCTCGTCTGAAGTTTCTTTTAACTGAATGTCTGAAGTTTTTGAGATGTCAATTTTGAGGTTAAAATGAAAAATTAAATCATTTCTTCGGGGAAATATCGAATTTCGAGTGGACAACACATTCTGTCGACAAGTTTTGACAACATCCGTAGTTCATTGGGTAACATTTTTTGCATTTAAGCGAAGTGAAGGTACAATGAAGTCGCGGGTTCGACTCCCGATAGTACTGATTAATAATACTACAGGAATTAGCGCAATGTACCGCATTAGTCTTGCCTGAGGGGTGTGCCAGTTTCTGTCCCTCCTAAATGATGGTGATCATCGACAAGATTTTCTAGGGTAAAGTTGAATTTAGGTTAGGCGAAGTTACATTATTAGAATATCAATAAAATTTCTTGTAGACAAAATACGAGACTCTCCTAGGAAGAAGTGGCTAAACGACAAAAGTAAAGAACGCCAGAAAACGGAGTTCAAGTTGTACCAATTTGAAAGTTGAATAACTTTTGAACGTTTGAAGATATTTCGTCGGAATATCTTCAAAAGTTCAAAAGTTGCGTCACTTTCAAATTGGTACAACTTTAACTGCATTTTTCTCCTTGCTTTTACGTTTGTCGTTTAGCCACTTCTTCCAGCGAGGGCCTTATCAGTCCATTTCTTCATTGTTTCGTTAATTTTTTTTTTTAAATTTTAGTTACAAAATTTCATTTTATGTTTCGGAAGAGGTTTTTCCCTTACGATGTACAGGGTGTCCCATAAATCAGTGTTTGGTTTAATTTAATTGTTACATTTTAATTCAACAATGACTAATATAAGAAACGCGTTTAGTTCAGACGTTAGGGCAATGGATTAGCTAAATGCTGGCCTCTGGCCCTTAACGACAAACGTGCGTATGTCCAAGACTTAAATATTTATAACTAAAAGCAGAAATGTCGTATAATTTATCTTTTTTTCTTTAAATTTTGGACATACGCACGTATGTCGCCGTATATTGGAGCGCGCTAATCGGACATACGCACGTATGTCATCTTATTGAAGGGGTTAAAGGACCCACCTGAATAAAAAAAAAGACACGTTATATATTGTCTTTGTTATATTTTCTGGTAAAGAATTTAGCGTTAAATGAAGCGTCTCTCTCTCTCCTCTCTCTCTCTCTCTCTCTCTCTCTCTCTCTCTCTCTCCCTCCCCTCTCTCTCTCTCTCTCTCTCTCCTCTCTCTCTCTCTCTCTCTCTCTCTGTCCATATATATAGATATATATATAATAATTCCATTTACCAGCAGTATACGAGGACTTTATACTGGATGGAACAATTAATTTTAAAATAACTAAAGTAAGTGGTAAGTATTTCGTTGAAATAGAATTAAGTCTCTTTAAGGAGCGAGATTATTGTTCCGTGTTAATTAAATTCTGAATTAAGCGCTTTTCAATTTACTTTAAAGTATTTATAGAGGGAATCCAAAAGCAACATTTACACATTAAATTCATTTGAATTAATCTACTTCTTAATTTATAATTCCAACACCGACGTTTCAGAAACTTTTTGCTTTAAGATTATTATTATTATTATTATTATTATTATTATTATTATTATTTACTCTTGTAATGTCTTTTCTTGTTTTAACTTTTAAACGTGTCTAATACTTGTCTGAACGACTTTCCAAGCCTGTTAGAATTACAGGGTGTTCCTAAATTATCTTTCCTATTTCCTTTAATTTATCTAGGAAATAGGAAAGACGATTTGGGCTCACCCTGTATTACGAGCTAAGCATGAATTTGAAGATAATTTTTTTTTTAATCTGTTACGTATTGTCTCTGAGAAAGATTATTATGGTGTTAAGACCTTAACATAATTTAACAAATTTATGATAATGGCTCTAAATATTAGGATCATAGCTGCAAACTCTGAAGAGCTACGAAATACGTTATCAGTAATAGGACTAAAATTTTCTATCACTGTCGTAACAGAAAGCTATGTAAAAGAAATAACTTAAGATTTATAACTAACTAACTAACTAACTAAATAAAGATTTATATATTATATATATATGTTTTTACAAATATTTTCAGACCTATCTTGACGGAAAATAGTGAGGGGGTGGGTGTCAGTTTTCGTACGCAAGTTCATTCCATACAAACAAATGCATTATATGGACAAAATCGAATTCTATAATGACGATGTTTGACCTCATGCAAGTATATGGATTTCAGATTTCAAACTACATTTCAGCTTTTCACTGAAAGTTACTAAACCTAACCTAACTTAACCTAACCTAACCTAAATTAAACTAACTTTCTAATATCGATATTACCCATGTCGACACTGTTCAGATCGACTTTGTTCCGCTACCCCGGCACAAATCATAACACTTACTTTATTATCTGACTCCGTAGAAATATGTTGTAAATATGACTGAAAAATACGAAATGAAATATGGTAAGTATATATGTACAGGCCTCCTACTGGGTGCATTGTTGTTTCCTGGACAATACAAACTTCATTTCAAATCAAAGTAAAATACAATGGCGTAAAGCAATCACCTTGGGAAACTTTTATTGTGACCTTTTAAAATATAATAAATACAGAGACCCAAAGTAACTCATAACTCTTCGACTATTTTTCCGACTTGCTCTTCGACTATTTTTCCGACTTGTCTCTTCGACTATTTTTCCGACTTGTCGGCAGTAGCCGGCGGATGGTGATGGTGTCTTTCTTTCTCTCTTTCTGGACGAATTTTAACCCACGAGTGATAGGTTTTGCTACTTACTTAACCCCCTATTCTCTTCTTTTAACCCCTTACTTTCTTCTTTCTCTCGGGCTAACCTTAGAGTGGATCTTAGGGTCTTTGTTAGCCTTAGCTTCGGTAGATCTGTAGATAACATAGTTTTCTACACAAATATTACATAAGCTACACGAGAAAATACAAATTTAAAAAACGCTTGACTTTTTTTGACCACGCATGGCGTATAAGGCTCATCAAACAACACGGCTGGCATTTTTCTTATGGGTATTTCTGACCACTTCGGCTGTTTCTTAGCATTAAATTAGAGTCATATAATCTTGGAAAAAAGTTCGCATAAAAATAAAAGTCGGGAAAAACAAATTAAAATTTTGAAAAACTTGAAAGAAAATTAGACTCAACAATTATCGGCCAAAAGATTTTGATGGAACAGAAAACATGAATGAAAAACTCAACCATATTAAAGGAGACTAAAGGAGGCATTCAACGAAATTTATCCTTTAACCACGATAAATACAACCCCCAAAAGGAAAATAAATCCTTGCACGCCATCCTACAAATCTTTAGACACGTATAGAAAAGATACGATTCCACGAGCAATATACACCACTGATATCGAAACAATAAGTTAAACCTAATTAAACCTAATTAAAACAATTAAACCTAATTAAACAGGCAAATTCAGAATCTCGTAACAGTAAATTTGAGGAATACAAAAACGATTCTAAACAAAAAAATGGGAACTTATTAATAGAAGTTTACGTAAGGTGAAAGAATAAAACTGTTTTCTCTCCAAATTTAGCCTTAAATATGATTTATAACAACCATAAGATATAAAGAATCCTATAAATAACTACCTGGCTACCTTAGGAAACATATATCACGTATTTATGAGAAATATCTTGGCAATATCTTACCCCCCTCCTATATGTTTCTCTTCACACCTATTTCTCACAGAGAGATCAAAAGGGCAATTTCCAACCTTAAAAACAAATGTCATGGCGATTCTATACCTGATACAGTATAAAGGTACTGTTCAGATTCTTTATACCTCCCCTCTATCAATATTACTGAATTCATCCCTCAGTCAATGTAACTTCCCGCACGTATTTAGAAAGGTAAGATATTTTACGGAATAGCGAAGTATCTTAGATTTCCCTTTTAACAATTTCGTATAGGCCTACAACCACATTCAGTCATCTCATTTTTTTTTAACTTTTCAATAATTCCTTACTAAATCATGTAGCATTATACTGCAATCCATCCCCTATTCTGTTAGAACTTACAAGTAACATACGGAACAAAACAAATACCTACACTAGTACTCAATTACTAGATGTTTTATCGTTTCATACCGAGTGTGTATAAAGTAACGCGAGTAAAGAGACAAATCTAATTTGAATTATATCAATGCGAGTGAACATGGACGAGTGATATTTATTATATGTACTTTATAACTCTACTTATTCTTATGGTTTATAAGAAAGAAGTGTTGAAATTTTTTTTACGAGTTAAAGCTGAATTTAGTTTAAACTGGTCCAAATTTGTCTCTTCACTCGCGTTACTTTATACACACCCTGTATATAATAATAATAATAATAATAATAATAATAATAATGATAATAATAATAATAATAATAATTCAGAAAGAACACATTACATAAGATATACGTCATATCCATATAGGTTTACACAACGTTGCCATTAACGTTTAATTTTGTATTTGTTTTAAGTGGCAAATAGTTTAATTACAGCATTCTTATCTGAATATGCCGTTGGGAAATATATATATATATATATATAATATATATATATATATATATATATATATGTTCAATTCTTTTCTATAAATATTTCAAACAATATATTATTTATTCTACAATTAATTTGCAATAACCGTATTACATTCTTCTCTACTGTCCGTTTAATATCTTCGTTGATATTCTCGGAGATTTATTAAAGATTTATTAAAGATTTATTCAATCATTCACTTTCTAATTTTTTTATGCAGGAAGGAGGGGCCAAGGGCGAATGTCCGCAAAAGCGCTCCCCACCCCGAATAGAAGAAGAAGAAGAGAGCCAAAATCAAGGTTCTAGGTCCAGGGTTTTGGAGATGCCTAGACACACTGCGTTTGAAAGATTATAGTTCAGACAGGAGGATAGATGGAATGAGGAAGATTGTGCCAGAGTTGACCGGTTGAGTAGATGGAAGATTGAAAATGTATTTATGTACAGTAGTGACGTAAACTGTTATCTCTCACTTGTATTTCGTTATTGTAATAGTTACTGTTCATTGCAATAGTTACTGTTCGTTACAATAGTTACTGTTCATTGCAATAGTTACTGTTCGTTACAATATTTACTGTTCATTGCAATAGTTACTGTTCGTTACAATAGTTACTGTTCATTGCAATAATTACTGTTCCTTATTATAAGATTACAATTAATAAGAAAAAAGATTGTGGCCAGCATAGCGCTATCCCATAACTGTATAATTAACGGATTTCATTACAAAATGTTGATGAACACTAAACCCATTGTTTTGCTCCTAAGTTCAGTGGGGAAAAGAGGGAGGGTAAACTCCCCGTAATTGCTGAGTGTAGATTATATATATCCTTGCATAAAAAATAAATTATGAACCCATTCCTGCATCAACTCCCGTCGAGACAACTTGCCTCATGGCCATATTCATTTCTCCTCCTCCTCCTCCTACTCCTTCTCCTACTCCTCCTACTACTACTCCTCCTCCTCCTCCTCCTACTACTACTACTACTACTCCTCCTCCTCCTCCTGCTCCTTCGCCTCCGTCTGGAGAGAACGTCATTTGATTCATATTACTGTTTTGTAAACTTCAGAATTTTTGTAATGGTTTCATCGAGCGTCACGAACTTGTCTTTTCTTTTTTTTATCTTTCTTTTTTTTTTAATTTCTATTTTCATCATTAAAATTTGTACTGAGTTAAATAAAACTACAAAATACATGTCAAGAAATTTAATTTAAGTTTCTTCTTGATATTATTGTGTGTTCTTGTTGGTTACGTAAGATTACCCCCCCCCCCCTAGCACGGAGACTAAAGTTGAGCTCAAAGAATTAACCTATTAAAACTAGCTTACTACTGTTACACACCCACACTAGCTATTCTACTAGACGCACGAGGGAATGGCGCAACAAGCATGACCTCCGAGAAATGAAGAAGCATCGCACGGAACACCTTAAAGGTTGAAATATATATATATATGTTATAATAATGTTATAATGTTTCAGACCAACAAAGACCCTAGGATCCACTCATGGCTGGTCTACCTAACTGTGTTCGTAATCGTGTATTGTGTCTGTCCTCCGTGGTGGCGGAGGGGACCTACAATTTTACGTGGGTTCCGAACCACAAAAACATAAGAAACTTATTTAAAAACTGCCGGTAAATTGGCAACGACCAATTTTTACGAAACTAAATAATTATCAATTTAAAAATAATTAATTATCGGTTAAAACTAAAGATAGAATCTCTCGGTCCAGAGGAGCAAGTCATAATAGACTACTATCCACAAATATGTTACATTCTATATCTATTTATAACGGAACATGCAAATATATCAGATCCAAAGAATCCAGTCAATTCATTACGGTATCCATCAAGTCACGGCCATATCGATTGCGGACCAAGTCAAAATTTACTAACCATATACATTATCAATTTTAAAAATAATTAATTATCGATTTAAAACTAAAGATAGAATCTCTCGATCCAGAGGATCAAGTCATAATAGACTACTATCCACAAATATGTTACACTCTATATCTATTATATAACGGACATGCAAATATATCAGATCCAAAGAATCCAGTCAATTTCATTACGGTATCCATCAAGTCACGGTTCATATCGATTGCAGACCAAGTCAAATTTACAACCATATACATTACAATATATACACTTACGAGGAAAAGTGTAGGTGTGGCTGTAAAGACTGTACAGTAATGTAGAAATGTATGTGCACCCATTATGGGTACCTCACAGTACTATGGGGGGCACCGCTCGGCAGAGGAATCTCTTTAAATGGGGTGTGTAAGGACAGAGAGTATCCCCTAACCCAAGACGCTGCCTCCCTATATCCCACAACACTTGTGTTGAGCTGTGGGATCTATCCCCACAAAGCCTTAATTTTACTACCTTAAACTATACCCTTTCTATCAACATGCGCGTCCAGTCGATTCTTAAACATGTTTATAGACGTGCTACTAATTACTTCTACCGGCAAACTATTCCAGCTATTTACTATTCTATGCGTAAAAAGTTTTTCGCAACTGCTGTCTCGAACCTTCTACTTGTCAACTTACACCCGTTATTTCTAGTCCTATTATATTGAGATATTTCGAAAAAGCTATCTCTATCTACGTTATCAAACCCATTCATAATTTTGAAAACCTGGATTAGATCACCCCTTAACCTCCTAGTCTCGAGTGTAGTCAATTTTAACTCTTTAAGCCTATCCTCGTACGACTTTGACCTAAGAGACGGAATCATCTTAGTTGCTCGTCTTTGAACTCTTTCGATTTTGTCTATATCTTTGCGCATATGCGGATTCCAAAATTGGACCGCGTACTCCAAATGGGGTCTAACTAATGATTTATAAAGAGGAACTATAATATCGCGCGATTTGTACTCAAAATTTCGAGCTATAAAACCTAACACTTTGTTCGCCTTATTGACCGCCGCTGTACTTTGTTTCGCTACTTTTAAATCACCAGTGACTATAACTCCTAAATCTTTTTCCTGCTCTACGCTTGTTAAATCTTTCCCTGACATACTATACGCAAAATTACCGTTACGCGAACCTATATGCATAATTTTGCACTTATCCCAAAAAAAGGGTTCACTCTAAAAACATCCATGGAATTAACATTTTTTAAACAATCAGTATGAAACATATACATGTAAAAGATACTTAAAATTTCTACCTGTAATTTTATTACCAAAGTTTTACCGCCTTTGTGGACTCCCAGAATTCAAAACTGGAGCGATGTTCACCAACAAAATTTGTTGAACATAAACAATCCTTATTAAATCATTAATTTTGAATATAATAATCTGAAAATTGGTGTACATATATATTGTTTACATAGTTTTGCTCTGTGTGAGTTTCATTATGATTGGTTAATAAATGTTGATTTCATGGCTGTTTTTAGAGTGAACCCTTTTTTTTGGCAGACGGTGTATATACCCTGTCATGCTTATATATGGCACAATTAAGGCTGTACTTCCGCCTAAACAGCATTTATATTCACATACCCAGCCATTTTACTCATCCCTGAGTGGAACGAGCACAAGTTAGGATCATTCGATGAAAAAGCAAAATATTTTCAACTGAAGCAGTTAAGAGTTTTAACCCTTAACAGGTAGGGTGGGGTCAAAATGATCCGCATCGATTTTTTTTTTTAAGCTGACATTCCAACTTCAATATTGCTGCTTTCTACCTGATATTTTCTGTACTCTATCCTTAGTCAATTCTTTTTTATTGTTGTAATCGTTTGCTTGTCGTTTGTTGGTCATTCTGACCCCACCCTATTCTAAAGATAATTTTTTTTTTGCAATGTGATTTTTTTTGTTTTTCGTTGTTTTTCCGACTTTTCCAATTCCGTTTTTCCGATATTAGCTTGTATGTACATCATGAATAAAATATTTAGAAAAAATACTTAGGAATTTCTTTTACTGTTATCTACCTGTAATGCAGTTTCGCTACAGATTACTGAATATAAAATTATTTTTAATTGACAATTATCACATTTTATCCAAATGTAAATAAATTTTTTTTTTGCTTTTTTCTTTGCATTTCCTAGAATATGAACAAGATATTCTGTTATAACTGAAAGTTCGAGGTTGTTTTATGCGGAATAAAAACATATTTTTGAAGTTTATTACGCAGGGGTCATTTTGACCCACTCTACTACTTATGATACAAATATTTTATCTTACCCGTTAACGATTAATATTTCCTTGAATGTCACATATTAGTTGGTTGTCTGAATTCATCGTTTCATTTTAATCTTGTTTTCATTTATTCCACATCTCTTTCTCTCTCTCTCTCTTGAGTAATCACGTCATCGGATGCAGAATTCAGAGAGCGCTATGGTATTAAAATTATAACAGCTAGAAAAGTTATGGGAATTATCTGAAGGAGCTTCCGCAGCAGAAAAGCAAACATCATACGTATATTATGGAAACGTTTAGTCCTGCTCATAATTGAATATTGCTCAGTACTCACAAGCCCCCTACAGAAAACGGGACATTGCGAACATGGACTTTTATGTTCAAGACAGAGGAATCGAAAGATGAAGACTGCTGGTCTCGACTACAATCCCTGAAACTCTACTTCCTGCAAAGGAGACGCGAGCGGTATACAATAATATACATATTATAAATACTCGAGGGCTGTGTCTCTAACCTTAGAAATTAAACAGAAACACACTGGAATGAGAGAAGAGGCAGAATCTGTACTGTCCCAACTACAGCGGGAGAGGGGGCCATGAAGACGAAGATGGAAAATACCCTCAGAATACGAGGACAGAATCTTTTTAATGCTTTGTCCAAAGAACTGAGGAACCTCCAACACACCAACTTGAACAATTTCAAGAACCAAATAGACAGGTTCTTGTGCGGAGTCCCTGATCAGCCATGCGTGGCTGGCTATGAGGGCAGGAGGAGAGCGGAAACCAATCCTCTCCTCCACCAAATCACGCAAATGAGGTCGGATGCTGCAGAGGGATCCTGACCGTCGTTTGAAAGCATCTAAAGGTATTTAAAGGTATATATATATATATATATATATATATATACAGTGTTGGGCACTAAAGCGTTAATCCGATAACAGTTAATTAACGAAGTTAACTTTTTTTAACGGACTATTACGGAAGTTAATTTCCATTTATCGTTATCGGACCAGTTAACTTCCGATAACTCGATATTTAGTCTGTTAAAGTCCGTTAACACGTTAACTGTGAGGAGTCATTCACGGAAGATCACCGCTCCGCGAATGAATTCAAACCACCATAACTTCAGTCTGCCAATTCCGTCCTCTGCCGCAGTGGAACGGCTCTTCTCTCTCGGCAAGGACATCCTGAGGCCCAAGAGGTCAAGACTGGCAGTTGGGCCTAACTTTGAGAAGTTGGTCTTTCTGAACGGCAACCAGCACATTGTGTCATAGTCTTTAATAAATGTGCCTAAAATTTAATTTTACCTTTCAGTTCCCGCCATAATAATTCTCTGGTAAATTAAAATTTAGTTAATGGTTAGTGGTTACAAGGGTTTCAAAACATGTAATCAGTACATTTTTTATTAAAAATAAAAAAAATTATTAAGCAAAAAAGTTGCAAAACTTGATAAAAATACAGTTAAATACCTATTTATTGTTGGATTTTGCATAAATAAACATTTTCTATGGGTTTTAAAGCTTTTTTTCTTGATTTTTTTAAATGTTAGTAAAGAAATAGTTATCGTTAACGGATTATCGTTAACTTTCGTTAACTTTGCAGTAAAATTATCGGATTATCGTTATCGGAGTTAAAAATTGGGGTTAACGGATTATCGTTATCGGAGTTAAAAATTGGGGTTAACGGATTATCGTTATCGAAGTTAACTTTTTGGTTAACGGTGCCCACCACTGTATATATATATATATACAGACAGACAGACAGAGAGAGAGAGAGAGAGAGAGAGAGAGAGAGAGAGAGAGAGAGAGAGAGAGAGAGAGAGAGGAGAGAGAGAGAGAGAGAGAGAGAGAGAGAGAGAGAGAGAGAGAGAGAGAGAGAGAGAGATGGAGAATACCCTCTTTCGCTATATGGAATGTCTTATTCTTTTATCGAGGCTTAAAAATCTTATAAAACGAAAGAGTGCGGCGAAAAACCTTAAAATAAATCATTACATTAAAATGGAGATACGTTGTTACTATAAACAAAAATCCTCAGTTTAGAATGTTCAATGCATTAAAATGTAAAAAAATGAAAACTAAAACATTACAATTACATTTGTATTAAAATTACGTTGGATTACAATTACAGTGCAGTAACATTAAAATTTAGGGGTGCACCGGATATGATATCCGGCCGGATATTGCGAAATATCCTGTATCTGGCAGGATATGGGTCATATCCGGCAGGATATGCAGGATATAGGCCAAGACATTAGAAAATTAACACCTGTATGAAAATCTGCCATAATATGATAATAACACATTACAAATAATATTTTATATACAAAAAAAAATGGAAAGCCCTCCAGGGCCCACCCCTAAACCAGTCCAGCAACACTTTTTATATTAAATTAACTCAATACTGATGACAAGAATAAATAAAACATCTGTCCATCCTTAACGATTACAGCTCTATTAATATAATCCGAGCTTTTTATAAAAACGTCTAGGCGTTAAATTTTTTAAAAAGAGTAAAATATTGCTAGACCCCTGCACTTGCTTTCCATTCTTTTTTCTCCTTTTTTTCCTTTATTTTCAAAACAATACAAAACATTACAAGCTTTACAAATGTAAAAAATACTTTGAATACAATATAAAATGCCTGGAATGAAATCAATGAATGGAGGGCGGTATTGTGTAGGTCAGATGCCGCCATTCAGCCTGGAGGTCTTCAGAATAAAAAAACTCAACAACACTAATTTAGAACTTTTTTCCGTTGTGGTGCAGAAACAAGAGCATTTCTCCTCTTTTAGGCAATATTTGGGATCGTCTTGCTTCATAGATGTTTCCATATTCAGAAAACATTCTCTCTGAAAATACAGAGGAATGCGGGTGTGCAGAGAAGCTTTGAAACAATAGTTTTAAGGAGAGGAAATCGGTCTTCCTGCTTCCAAATTTGAACTGGACAGCGTTTCCTATCAACAAGAGGTTCAGATGCATATCGGTCTAACTCCCCTGCAATCAGTAGAACAGGAGCAGTCTTTTTTTCAACCTTTCTTCTCTTGTAACTTACTTCCCCAGATTGCTCTCCTTTTGTGATCTCCATAAAACACGCTTCAAGAATGTCCTCTTCGTCTTTCCTCTTTCGCATAGAAGAACTGGAATTTGAGCTTCTTTCGCTTCCACTTTCATTACCTTCACTTTCATTTTCATTAGAATCATTACCACCTTCTTAATTTTCAATACCTATGACTTCTTCAATCAGCCAGGATTTAGCCTGCTCTTTTTGATCTTGTTGAAAGAAAGATAACTTATACCGCGGATCTATTGCAGTCGCAGTCACATAAGCCCTGTTTTTCATTATGTTCAAAGACTTCCCATCATTACTCTCAGACAAGAAACGCGCTCGAAGAGAAGTCAGGAGTTCTCTCTTTGTCGTCTGAACACCTTGGTCATCATGGCCAATTTTTGAAAGAAATCTTTGTAAAATACAAATGCTTGGGATTACTGAAGACAGTTGATTTTTTCGAACTCATTTCCTGAGATAGTTGGAAGAATGGTTTTAATATTTTAAGGAGATTTCGTATCAGTGTCCACTCGAAGGATGTGATGGTAAGTAATTCACTACGATCAGCCAAATACAGTTGCACTGAAATTTTTAATTTATATAATCTTTCTAACATCAAATATGCACTGTTCCAACGTGTTGGGACATCTTGAACCAATAGGAGAGGCTCAAGATTTTGATGCACTTGAATGTGTTTGAAATTGTTACAGGCCAAAGGAGAATGATTAAAGTGAATTGCAAGGCGGCGACTTTTTGCAAGGATATCAATTACACTCCTCTGAACCATAATTGAGTCACTAATAACCAGGTTGAGTAAATGAATGCTACAGTGTATTGAAGGTATTTCAGCCAGGTCACTACCAAGAGCCATATTACTAGCTCCATCCCTCACCAATAAATTCCTCTTAGTTGCATCAAGATCCCAACTATCCCACATAGAGCGAAACTTTTCAGATATATTCTTGCCAGTATGTGACCCTGAGAAATGAGAGGCATGTAGCACAGCATCGTATCTTTCAAAATCTTTACCTATCCAGTGACCCGGTAATGATATAAAGCTTTCTTGAGAGGTTGTGCATGTCCATATATCTGAAGAAAAGCTGACATGCTTTACTTCTTCCAGCTTCTGAGCAATTTTAGACTTGAACTCATTATAAAGACGAGGAATTATAGTATCAGAGAAGTACCTTCTGCTCGGTAAGAGATATCTGGGTTGGAGGTAGGCCATTAGATCAATAAAACCATCATCTTCAACTAAAGTAAATGGCTGGTTGCCCAAAACCATCATGCCAATTTTACGGTGAATCATCACAGACCTGGAGTCATTGATGTCCCATATTTTTTTAGATGAAAAGCTTTCCTCTATTGAGATCTGCTTACTCATTTGGTCCATTTTCTTTTCTTTCAGTAGAAGTTGATGGTCTAACCCGTATTCTATCTATGCCTATTTCCTTTGATTCAGTCGCAGCTATTCTTTTTATGTCATTTTCGTTTTTGGCTGCAGCATACTCTTTTGGGTGATAGAGGTGGTGTGCTAAAAGACTTTTGGCCACCTTTCTCCGTCCCACGTTTGATAATCTTTTGGCAAATATTACACTTTGCAGTGATATCGCTTGGATCATTTATTGTATACAGTGACCACACAAAACTTGTCATGATTAATACTTAATAATTTAATACAACACAAGAACCTGAAAGAGAACAAAACAATTAAACATCTGAATATACTTAAATTATTATTTATCTTATATTTGAGGGGCGCTTGCCCCCAATGCAAAACAAAACATAGCAATATGAGTGTAAAAATAATAGGTACCAAATAATATATATCCGGCCGGATAGATATGGCCATATCCGGTATCCGGTCGGATATAAAAAATTCATATCCGGTGCACCCCCTAATTAAAATAATATTTCTGTTACTTTGCAGTTACATTCATGTTACATTACTATTACAGTGCAGTAACATTAAAATAATATTGCTGTTACTTTGCAGTTACATTCATATTAATTACTATTACAGTGCAGTTACATTCATATTAATTACTATTACAGTGCAGTAACATTAAAATAATATTGCTGTTACTTTGCAGTTACATTCATATTACATTACTATTACAGTGCAGTTACATTAAAATGACTTCACAATTACAATTACATTAAAATTACATTACAGTTACGCTGCAAATAATTTTTACATTACTTTACAATTACATTACATTAAAATTACATTACAATTACTTTGCAAGTACATTAATATTACATTACAATTACAGTGCAACTACATGAATATAATTTCATTAAAATTACAATACAATTACTTCGCAGTTACATTAATATTACATTACAATTATTGTGTAATTACAGTGCAGTTACAATTACTTCACAAATGTAATTATATTAAAATTATATTACAAACAATTAAATTAGAATTACATTAAAATACATTTAAAATAGGAAATTATATTACTATTGATTATAAACTTCACTGAACGTTTTTCAAACAGAGAAAATTAAAAAAGTGTGTGTGTGTGTGTGTGTGTGTGTGTGTGTGTGTGTGTGTGTGTATATATATATATATATACATAATAATAAACAGGAACACCAGAGAAAAAATAAACATCCTTCAAGGTTTAATAGTACCAACGTTTCGGAATGCACTAATTCCATCTTCAGGGCTAAAACAATAAAATGTCAAATCACATAAAATACAAATTGCTTAATAACAATCTGAAATGAAGTTAAAAATTATAAAAAGTAGCTAAGAAAATGTAAAACATTAAAACTAAAAGGTAAATAAATGAAATTAAAAAGTTACAATTATAAAAAGTAGCTAGGAAAAATATAAAAGCATTAAAACTAAAAGGTAAATAAATAAAATAAACAAGTACCTTAACCAAAACAGCAGATCTACATGATTCATCAGAATTTAGGTCTGGTTTTAATTTATAAATAAACAAAGATTCCATAATTTTGAGCTTAATTAATCAATAGTTGATATATATATATATATATATATATATATATATATATATATATATATGAGTATATAAAGGATGGGAGAAAAGTCTTTAAGGATTTTTACCTACAACTATTCAGTTAACAACATTATACACATAAGTGTTCAAATGGTGAAACAAATCAAACAAAAAGTCTATAAAAATTTTATTCATACAAATATTTTGTTAAATTGTAATTTAATCTTTAGAGAGTTCTTCATCCACTATGATACATTTATGGAGTCTCTCTGTGAAACTCTTCAGTGTTCTGCTGAACATATCGAGTGGGATCCTTTTCAGTTGTTCATCTATTCTGCGGCCAAAGGCATTCACATTTGGGTAAATGAAACCAGACGTGCAGAGTATGTCACGCAAATAAGCCCAAAACCAGAAATCACACGGGGTTAAATCAGATGATTTAGCTGGCCATCGATGGAACCTCGCCGCCCAAACCATCTTCCTTCAACGTTCGTATCCAGAATCTTACGGGTAACTGCAGAGTAATGTGGCAGTGCTTCATCATATTGATAAGGGCAATTGATGCCAACACCGTTAGTAAACTGTGGCAAAACTTTGTCTCTCAATACATGACAATAGCGTTTTCCATTCATCCTCTCTCTCTCGATATGTCAAAAGACACGAGTTCTGAATAACCAATGCACGCCCAAACTGTTAGTGTAGGGCCTAGCTGTTTTAATTGGTTTACCCAATCGTATTTGGGATTTTTTTTCGTCCAGTAGTGAACGTTGTGTTTGTTTCCGTCGTATATGAGCTGAGAGTAAATGGGATTGTAATCATGGTACCCCCTGTGACTTCAATATTTTTGCTGCTGAAAATTTGGAAATACTCAATTCCTGTGCGACTTTTCTTGTTGAAGTTGTTGGATCGACTTGAAAAGTGGCGAGAACATTTTCTTTGTTGTTGTTACCTGTCGCCGTTACTGGCCTTCCGTTTCTTGGACGATCTTTTACCAGGTTCCCTGTTTCCAAAAGTTTGAGCTTCCAGTATCGAAGAGTGGTTGCATCTGGTGGTGGTTTATTATAGTTATCTTGAAATAAACGCAAACTTTCTTCATAATTATTACAAGAAATAGCCGACGATGCGAGATACACTTTTTCTTCATAGCTGTATTTCATCCTTACTGACATGGCGATGACTGGGCCTAGGGCCTAGGTCCTTCCTCTTCTAGCCTAGGGTCATTCCTGGTCTTGTATAGTTGCCTTGAAAAGTATCGCATGCACTGCAGTGATAGCATTGGAATTTATTTCCTATTAACAAATTATTTATATGTATAAAATCCTTAAAGACTTTTCTCCCACTCTGTATTATATATAAAAGATTATATAGAAACTTCATTGGATTTGTAAATGAAACGCGATTCCATTATTTTTGTCTTCGAACTAAAATAATCTTGAAACTGTAGATGGAGAAGGTTTGGAAATTTTTTCTATTCTCTTTTTGGAGTTGGTCTTTACTGAACTCCGGGTAGAAACCATAAAGGCTATGTCTTGAATGTCTTCCGGAGAGCTTCAGACTGAAACCCTCATTATTTGTGTGGCAGCGAAAGAAGTACTAGTTGGTTGGTTGATTTATTTAAAAAGAGTACTGGGTAGAACCAAATAAACGATTTGCAGCGAGCTCGTCATTGCATCCCATCCTCATTTCCCACACTGGCTTGGGACAGTCTTTGGATGGGTTCTGGAGGTACTACTGACTAGTACAGTTAGGAGTGATTGAGAGACCGAGTCGTTATTTTTGTGTACATGCGAATATGAGAGTTAGCTGGTTAGTTTGTTGTGATGAGAAATTTGTATATGAAGATGTTCTGAGACCCAACATTTAGCTGTGTTACTGTTTCATTGTGTATAGTAACGGAAATAAATTCTCTAAGAAAAATTATAAATTTTCAAAGAAGCTCCAAAATTTGAAATTATTATTTTATTTTATTATTTTATTTTATTATTTTATTTTGTTATTTTATTATTTTATTTTATTATTTTATTTTATTACTTGTATGTCACTCCATCGCTTGGACGTAGAGGAGAACTGATCACATCCAGCTATTAAACACACACAAAGTCATTCTGTATCAAATGTTAATTATTTCTTTAGATTTGTATTCTATAAATCACTTGAAAGCAATGATTTTTTTTAATTTCGTCCAAAATGGTGCTGTATTGAATCTGAAAGTTAAAAAAAATTTTTATTGACACGCAAACTGCACGCAAATTACACGCGAATAGAGTCTTATACATAGTTATTATACCATGTTTCGTATCTTTAATGATTCAGCTACGTTTGACTTTATATTTTGATTCATTAATAGGATTAATGATTACTTTGAACGCCCCAGCCTGTCAATAAAGGTAAACCTAAACGCTTATGAAATCGATGGTTGAGAAGTTCCAGCAATTTAATCAATAGCTATTGAGAAACGCTTTTAAATTTTAACAATGTATATAAAAAATTAGCTTCTTTTTAAAATAGAAACTAAATTTATGTGTTTGAATAACTAATAAAAAATTATTTTATTCGTATATTGATTTATAGAACCATTAATTGTCGGAATGAATTATACAGTACATTTTGGCACTCGTTTTATTTATACAGTGTACAGTAAGAAACTGCAGTAAATGTACTAAAGTATTCTTATAATGAAAGTTGGTTGGGTGTTTCGTTTTACGTTCTTTGTACAACAGAGGGCGCTGAGATGGACTGTAGTGCTACTAACTGAAAAAAGAAAATAAAAGTTCCCTTCATAAGAGGAACTGGGTTGAGCTAAATACATTAGGGTTGATATTTTGGGGTTGTTTAACCTCCTTCAGTTAGTAAAGGTTATGTGACGGAGACGACCTACAAATTTATGTGGGAACCGAAACACGGGTCGCTACATCATCTGGACGAAGACGATGGTCACCCATCCAGTGTCGCCTAACTTCGCCGATCAACAGGAAGTGATGTTACAACACAACGTATCCCGTCAAATAGCTGGATAACCCATTTACGATAGCCCGTTTACATAGCGGGCTCGTCATTGAACCCCATCTCCATTTTTCAGATGGCTTGGGACAGCCTATAGCTTATAAAGGAAACAAAAGGCGTCCAAATTTTTTGGTAGAAATATTATTTGTACATTAATTAGTTGAAATTTAAAATTAAAAAAATTTAATTAAGGGAGATATTAAAAATATGGCAAATATTAAATTTCACGGAGACAAGAAAACAATAGGTTAGGTGGTCCTTTTAGATGAGTTTAGTTATTTCTCACATGAACAATTTCGGCCAATCAGGATTTTTGTAATAAGTTTAAAAAAAAAAACTGGTCACGGTGAAACTTAATATTTACCAAACCCGTATAATAAAATTAATATTAAATGCGTAAGAATGGAAAAATTTCTATGAAATATCATAAAGGAGGGGTAACTAATTTAAAATGAAATTAAAAAAAAAACACACAAATTATAAAGATATTAACTTACATTCCCAAACTCTGCTTTTTGTCGAGAAAAACCAGTTCCTCTTTCAGAATTTTTTTTCCTTTTCTCTTTTCCTTTGGACATAAATAATGTTTCAAATTTCCTTTGCATTTTGCAAGAATAAAGTAGGTAAGTAAAACAATAACTAAATAAATAAATAAATAAATAAAATAAGAGAAGAAATTATGAGAAAATAATTTTTCTTTTTATTATAAAATTACAATATTTGGTTATGTAAAAAACTTAATTTAAAGAATAGTGTAATTTTTTTTTTTTTTTTTTGCCAGCTTTTACGAGTAGTTTCTGTATTTAATATTATAACGTTCGTAAAGACTAATATATATATACTGTATATATATATATATATATATATATATATTTTTTTTTTGTGAATATTTTTTTATTGGGGTTGTTTAACCTCCTTCGCAACATCTAAGGTCATATGACGGAGGGGACCTACAGCTTTACGTGGGATCCGAACCACGGGTCGCTACATAATCTGGGCGCTGAGGACGGTCTCCCATCCAACTACTACCCAGACCCAATGTCGCTTAACTTCGCTGATCTCCGGGAAGCGGTATTACGACATCGGCCACGACATAGCCCACTGTATATATATATATATATATATGATTGGGGCAGAGGAAATCTTGTGGCTTTCAATGCCTCAAAAACTCAGTTCCTCCGTATGTCTACTCGTCACAATCTTCCACACGACTATCCCTTTACCTTCAACAGCACCCAACTCAATCCTTCCTCTTCTCTTAACATTCTTGGCGTTCCCTTTTCTCATTATCTTTCCTGGAAAGATCACATACAGTACTCTCTCTTTCTAAAACAGCTTCTAAAAGGTTAGGTGTGCTGTACCGCCTCCGCGGTTTCTTCACCCCCAGGCAGTTGCTAGCTCTGTACAGGGGTCTTGTTCGCCCCTGTATGGGGTATGCTTCTCATATGTGGGATGGTTCAACCCACACAGCCGTACTTGACCGGATGCAATCAAAGGCTTTTCGTCTCATCAATTCCCCCCCCCCACCTCTTACTGATTGTCTTCAATCCCTTTCTCTTCGCCGCAATGTTGCCTCACTCCCTCTTTACTATCGCTCCGGAGAGCTAATAGGATGGTAGGCTCATAGCGCGTAATTTCGAATTTAAATCGAAGGATATTATATTGCCCCTTTACAAGTCCCTAGTCAGGCCTCATTTAGAATATGCTGTTCAGTTTTGGTGCCCGTATTTGCGCGAGGATATTGAGAGGTTAGAAAGGGTTCAGCGTCGTGCCACGAAACTAATTCCGTCATTGCGCAACAAGCCTTGTGAATATAGGATTAAAGTGTTAGACTTGCATTCACTCGAAACTAGGAGATTAAGGGGGAAGCTTATTGAAGTTTTCAAAATCGTTAATAACATCGATAACGTAAATTTGACAAACTGTTCACTTTCGATAATAGAAATACTCGTAATAACGGATTTAAGTTGCGTGGCAGACGTTTCATTACTAATATCGCTAAAAACTTCTTTACGTTTAAAGTAATTGATAAATGGAATAATCTTCCCGCGTCAGTCGTTCACTCTACCAGCGTTAATATGTTTAAGAACCGTTTAGATAGGCATTTTAAAAATATTAACGTTGTTTAAAATAAAAAAACAATTATTAACACGAGCTCTGTGGTGGTGGTCGAGGATGAGTCTGTTGACGATTAATGCCAGCTTGTGACATGCCAGCGTGTAATGCCAGCAATAAAATTAAAAAAAAAAATTTGACTAACAAGAACGTAGATGTAGCTCATAGAGTAAACTAACCCACTTTTTGTTTAACTTTACTACTTTTTTTTCTTATCCTCTCCTTACTTGCATGTCTGTAACTCTCTTTACTTGCATGTCTGTAGTTTGCATGGTATGACTGTGAGTTAAGACTGTGTTTGCATGGTTTGTAAGCGTTCTTATTTTATTTCTTTTCATCTTTTACCCCTTTCCTATTCTCTCCGACTATTTTTATGACTTGTCGGCAGTGGCCGGCGGATGATGATGGTGTCTTTTTTCTCTTTTTCTGAATGAATGTTAACCCATGAGTGATAGGTGTTGCTACTTACTTAACCCCTTATTTTCTTCTCTTAACCCCCTACTCTTTCCTTTCTCTCGGGCTAACCTTAGAGTGGATCTTAGGGACTTGTTAGCCGTAGCTTCTGTAGATCTGTAGATCTGTAGAACTCTCTAACTGCATGCCTCCTCCTTTAAGGAGAGCACGCAGTACCATACTTTCTACACTTTCTCATTCCTTTTCTGTCCATCTATCTAATGCAAGGGTTAATCGGTATTTTCAGTCTTTCCTCTACTCAACGGTCAACTCTGGAACAATCTTCCTCAATCCATCTTTCCTCCTGTCTATGACCTCCCATCTTTCAAACGCAGAGTGTCTAGGTATCTCGAAAACTCCGGACCTTGAATTTGGCTCTCTTCTTCTATGGGACGAGCTTTTGTGGGCATTTGCCCTTGGCCCTTCCTTCCTGCATAATATATATATATATATATGATAATGATAATGACAATAATAAGCTTTATTGGCAGGATAAAGGCTGTCTTCCGAAGAGCTTCAGACTGAAACTCCTATTATTTGTATGGCAGCGAAAGAAGTACTAGTTGGCTGGTTGATTCATTTAGAAAAAGAAGGCTACTGGGTCGAACCAAATAAAGGACTTGCAGCGAGCTCGTCATTGCATCCCATCCTCATTTCCCAGACTTGCTTGGAACAGTCTTTGGATGGGTTCTGAAGGTACTATTGACTAGTACAGTCAGGTGTGACTGACTGTACTAGTCAATTATAGTTTAATTTGCAAACTTAAAAAGTAAGTTCAGTATAAGATATGAATTTTACGATTTGAATCTAAACACATTCACTTACACCCACACCTACACCTCATATATATATATATATATATATATATATATATATATGGTGTGTTGATTCATACTAAACGAAACGATGCGAGGATTTTGTGCAAATTGACGCGTCTGCAATGAACGACGTGGAATCCGTCAAAAGCAATGGAAATCGTCGATTGGTGCTTGTGTGAAGAACGTTTCGAAGGTTTCTCTCCTCCTCGAAGGAGAGACAAGAGCAGTGGCACACTTAAACGAAGGGAATTGCAGGAGGAATCGTCTCAGGGTAATCTATACGTACATCCAGATGGATTATTCGATCGAAAGCGGAGGGAAATCGAAGTAGTTTTTAATTCTCTCTCTCTCTCTCTCTCTCTCTCTCTCTCTCTCTCTCTCTCTCTCTATCTATCTGTCTATCTATCTATCTATCTATCTATTTATCTATCCCTCTAAACTTCCTTAACGCCACATTGTACTTCGATAATTATTCGGATAAAGGTGCACTCATGAAGCTTCATCTTTCTTAATCGAAATTCTCGATAGTTGAATTTTGGTTGTGGTTTATTGGCAGACGTCAAGTCGGGTACATTACTGATTCTCCCATTTATTTATTCAGTTATACATTATATCCTTTGATCAGTTCAGCTGGACTGGCTTACTGCATGGATTCGTGAAGGAACTTAAAGAGTGATCATTCGCTGATAAAAATACATGGTTGGAAGAACCAGCAAGTACATGGATCTGTATACTGTATATGATGATAATTGTTGCATTTGTGTTCGTTATCACAGAAAATAACCATGGTTAGTGCATAATCGTTATAGCTATATATTTTTCTCCGTGTTCCCTACACACACACACACACACACACACACACACACATCTCATGTCTTGGTTAACTTTGGTTTTGCTTCCGCCCGAATTGTTCATTCTGATGAAGGTCAAACTTGTCACTCCATCTTAGACCTACAGTTTAACGTGGAATCCGAACCATGCCCCACCAGCAACCCAGCTCTTAACCACTAGGCTACCCAGGGTACCTATTTAGCTACCAACCAATTTTCTTTAATGTGTGGAAGGATGAACAGCTGGGTTTTGCTGCGCGCCGCCTGCCGTCACCGGTGTCTCGATCCCGGGGCCGATGGTTTCTTAGCTAGCGACGCTAACTATTATACCACCGAGGCGCATATATATATATATATATATATATATATATATATATATATATATACTCGTATAAGTAACAGCCAGAAACTAATTATCCCACTGTTTGAGGGTGAAAACGTCCTCAAGGGTCACCTGAGCCGGAGCACTGACTGGTGAGTGGCCGGCCGAACTCAAACCCGAGAGCCAGCAGCAGGGATCGAACCCAAAACTTCACCGCCCAGAGACCGACACCGATACTATTGAGCTACCGGGTGCTAATATATATATATATATATATATATATATACACACACGCACACACACTCTTTGTGTGTATATATATATATATACACACATATATATATATACTAGGGTGGACCCCGCAAGGGGGTTCTAAGCTCGTGCTTTTGAGTGCTCTTTGTGCTCGTTTGTACGTGCTTGTTCCTGGAGGTTTCACGTGCGCCCTCCCGGCCCTAGCACCCAAGGATGATGGGGCTCGACCCTGCAGTCCTTGTCATCCTTTGGTCTTTTTCCACACACGCACACACACTCTTTGTGTATATATATATATATATACACACTATATATATATATACTAGGGTGGACCCCGCAAGGGGGTTCTAAGCTCGTGCTTTTGAGTGCTCTTTGTGCTCGTTTGTACGTGCTTGTTCCTGGAGGTTTCACGTGCGCCCTCCCGGCCCTAGCACCCAAGGATGATGGGGCTCGACCCTGCAGTCCTTGTCATCCTTTGGTCTTTTTCCACTTCGACTGTCCCCTCCACCCTTTCTTTTTCCTCTGTCTTTCCTCTCACTTTTTCTTTGTTTTCCCACCGAGATATGCCCTTTTAAATAGAGGCGAATCGGTTCTTCCCGAACTTAAAAAAAAAAAAATACTAGGGTGGTCCACATATATATATATGGTGGTAAAATGGTGAAAAATGAAACTGCCCAAATAAGAGCTCCTAATCCATTTTCTCATTCTTTATGTAGAGAAAGACCTCAGAGCGGATTTTAAGTTAAATTTATTAATATTTAAGGGTGGCGGAAGTTTGAACAAATTTACCACCCCATAATACTGGGTGATCCAGATAAATGGGACCCATAAAAAAAAGCCAAATATTCTTAATATTTAATTCCTTTCATAGAAACTATATATCATTCGAAAGAGTAGAGTTACAAGTTTATTATGAAATATTTATTTTTTTAAAATGACTCCTTTCAAATGTGCTCCATTAGTTGCCAAGCATTCCAGTGTTCTCGCTTGTAAGTTCTGCATCACTTTTGCAAGAGTGTGCGGTGGTATGGCCTGTATCTCATTTGTGATGGCGGCCTTCAATTCTTGCAAGGTCGTTGGGTTATTTCTGTAGACCCTACTCTTTAAATATCCCCAGAGATAATAATCTAAGGGAGAAAAATCCGGAGACCTTGCGGGCCATTCAACGTCTCCAAATCTTGAGATTAACTCGCCTGGAAACGTTTGACGCAAAACTGCCATGCAGTTCCTCGTGGTATGGCAGGTAGCTCCGTCTTGTTGGAACCAGTAGTTTTCTAGACAAAGATCTCTTAATTTAGGAATAAGGAAATCGGTCAACATTTTTTCGTAGCGATCACCATTTACAGTGACCGTGTTTCCGGTGGAATCCTCGATAAAGTACGGCCCTATGATCTGAGATGCAGTAAGACCACACCAAACAGTTACACGCTGACTATGCAACGGGACTTCGGTAATATTCAATGGATTTTCTGTTGCCCAGAAACGACAATTTTGTTTGTTTACAGTTCCATTCAAGTGAAAATGGGCTTCGTCTGACATAATCAAAGTTGCTAGAAAATTGGTGGTGTCATTTACATTCTGTTGGATCCATTGACAGAATTGTCGTCTTCGTGCGAAATCTCCATCGTTTAGTTGTTGCACTGTTTGAATTTTATATGGAAAGAGCATTAAATTTTGCTTGAATATACGGTGTGTTGTTGTTCCATATCCAACTCCTAACAGCTGAGAAGCACGTCTGATGCTTATGTTAGGATTATCCTGTACAATTTCATGAGTTCTGTTAATGATCTCGTCTATCCTTGCTGTGCGCACTCTTCCAGTTGGTTTTCTTTTTCCAATGCTGCCAGTTAGGGAAAAATTTCTGACACACCGACGGATTACTTTCTTAGAAGGTGATTTTGACATCTGAAAATTTGTATTGAAAGATCTTTGAGCTGAAACTACACTTCTTCCATGCTCATAATATTGCTCAGTTATGAAACGCAGCTGTTCCACAGTCCATGCAGTCATCTTGAAAGGTTAGTTTTAACTAACACTTTTATTTTGTTTTGTATCTTATCTTGTCTTGTATTGTCAAAACCTATACAATCCTGTACAAACATGTAACTATCCTCTTTCGAATGATGCGTATGATTTTATAAAAGGACTTATACTTTAAGAGTTACAGGGGTTTCTTTTGGATCCCATTTCTCTGGATCACCCTTTAAAAGTATAATATTGATACTTACGTCTTCGAGTTGCGCCACCTCTAAATATATACGAATCGATCCAATATTTTGTTTTTAATATCAATAGTGGTTGTTAAATATGGGCAAATGTCATGAAAAATATATTTTTCATATGTATATATATATATTATATAATATATATATATATATATATATATATATATACTGTATGTGTGTGTGTGTGTGTGTGTGTGTGTGTGTAAAATAACGCAATAACGCACTGTCGCGACAAAGAAGAAGGAAACCACTCTTCAGGAAGACTCGAAACTGTTCATCTTTCCACAAAATAAAGAAATTGGTTGGTGTTAAAGATATATATTACAGAGTTACAGGATAACAAAGACCCTAAGATTCACACTAGGTTAGCCAAAGAGGGAAATAGAAACTGAAAATAAAGAACGCTGAAAACTTAAACCATGCTGGCATTTATAGACGTGTAAATATTTCACACAGAAATAGTAGTATTAGCAAAGTGTGTGTGTGTGTGTGTGTGTGTGTGTGTGTGTGTGTGTGTGTGTGTGTGAGAGAGAGAGAGAGAGAGAGAGAGAGAGAGATATTGGTTGGCAAGTAAACGGTTAAGAGCATTTGGGTCTCCCGGGAATATTAGACATGCTTACTGTTATGATATTGTGTTTACATTTTCAATGTGAAATGTCGATTCTCTTGAAAGGAAATCCGTGTCGTGTCAATGCAGTCGCTGAATAACAAAAGGAAATCATTATTAATATAGATTGAGACCTCTTCGCATGTTGTCATGCGTCGACGCTTCAGAAAAGTTCGTAGATTAACTTTTTTATAGAGGTTTGCTCACCAAAGTTCAAAATTCTGTTTTCTATTTTTTAGGAATTAGGATTTGGAAAGAAAGGATATTATATATATATATATATATATATATATATATAGAGAGAGAGAGAGAGAGAGAGAGAGAGAGAGAGAGAGAGAGAGGGGGGAGTGTTACAAGGAAATGAGGGAGCCACAACAGCTTTACAGCCGACTCGAGGTGGCACACGTAGATTTCGTTCAAACGCAGACCACTGTAAGAGAGAATAATTAGCACAGAAAAGAAAGAAAGCTCTTCCCTCCTACTCATCCTCTCCGACGGTGGGCACTGCGCAGGTTTGGAAAGAAGAAAGAAGAAATCACTCAGCAATTTGCAAGAAAAAAATAGCCGAGAAGTTTTATCGGACAGTTGGGAACTGTAAACACACACACACACAAACCTCAGTCACACATTTGAGCATCGATCTACTTGAGGAAATCGTCTAATACTAGGTCATTATTGTTTTGAACGTATTGACGGAAGAGCTGGAAACGACTTCAGGAGGAAGGCTTTTCCAATAATTGACAATCTTGTACGTGAAAAAATTACCACAAATATTCGTATTGTACCGTTTCGGTTCAAGTTTACAACCGTTGCTTCGAGTCAGGTTCGTGCTTAGCGTATAAAGTCTAGAACAGTCGACGTTGTCGATTCTGTTCAGAAATTTAAAAACCTGAATTAGTTTGCCTCTGAGCCGACGCTTTTCTAAGGAATATAAATTGAGATCAGCGAGCCTACGATCCTTTGATTTGTGATGGCCGGCTGGGATTAGTTTCGTCGTTCTGGCCTGAACATTCTCAAGCCTTTGTATGTCTTTTCTGAAGAATGAGAACCAGAATTGCGCTGCATACTCGAGGTGGGACGTAACTACCGCGTTGTAGAGAGGGAGAATTATTTTTGTATTTAGGTGTGCAAACTTCCTCTTCACATAACCTAGTATTTCATTAAATTTTTTCAACTTCGGTACAGCGAGCGCTTGGAATACGTGAGATAGATAGATAGATAGATAGATAGATAGATAGATAGACACAGAGAGAGAGAGAGAGAGAGAGAAAAAAAATAAAAATATTGGTTTGCAGTAACCTCAAAAATTTTACAAAGTTCTAATTTAAGTGTTTGTCCTTAAATCTTGAATTTTGTGCTTAAACCACTAAAATTTCTTTTACCATGAAAAATATTCATGTAATTTACTGTATTTCAATCAGTTGTCAGATCGTTAATCATGCATCTATGCTGGTTGATATTTTTTTTCTATATAAATAGACAGGCAGAGACAGACTTCGTTAGAAACTTATTTGGATACAGTAGATATAGATAAGCAAACGTTCATTAAAATGAGGCTATAACTTCGAACCCTTGACATTTCAATACGACAACTGTAGACCTTAAATGCCTGCATGACATTCGCTGTAATGCATGGCGGGTTAATGTGTCGTTAAACAATAATTACATGACTACTCGACATTCCGCATATGATGGATAGAGTCGATGGGCTATGATCTGTTTGCATACATGGTTAACTTCACATAGAATATGTTTCCATACATGGTTAACTTCACATAGAATCTGTTTGCATATATGTTTAACTTCACATAGAATCTGTTTGCATACATGGTTAACTTCACATAGAATATGTTTCCATACATGGTTAACTTCACATAGAATATGTTTCCATACATGGTTAACTTCACATAGACTATGTTTCCATACATGGTTAACTTCATATAGAATCTTTTGTTGTTTATTATGCGTTTAGATGTTATATATGAAGTGACAAAATTAAATAAAATGTTGAACTTCTCAGTGAGACTTGTCAATTTCGAGACACTATTAAATTATAAATAAAAGAAGGAAGACTTCATTTATAGAAATGCGGTTTCGATTACTCCTATGATCATCTTCAGACAATTAAAGAAATTACGGAAGTTACAGGCTAACAAAGACCCTAAGATGCACTCTAGGTTAGCTCAAGAAAGAAGTTCAGAAAGAGAGAAAAGAAAAAAATGACAAGCAAATAGAAATAAAGCATACTAAAAGTTTCATATACCATATTTACACTTATGAACGTGAAGAAGAATAAGAAGGGCGTATAATTAATTAATCGAAATGTCTCGCATCTCTACGAGTATATAAATAAAATGCTAAAAATCGATAGAGTGAATGATTGTTTACGTTTATTTGCTCGTACTCTTCACGTTCAGAGAATTCTTTATTTATATAGGGTGAGTCACTCGCTGATAGCCCCAGAGTATATTAGCGATACTCTGGGACTACCAGCGAGTGAATCACACTCTCTGTAGTTGACAAATGAAAAGCTTTGTTAAGAGAGAGTATTTTATTCAAACAACAGGAAAATTCACCTCACGCTATCCAAATGTTTAAAACTACTGAGCTCTGTATCTTTTCCTTTTTAATATAATATCAATTTTCAAGTGAATATATTTTTTATATTAACTAAAAAATTGAAGACAAGAGTCGTCATAGTCTGTCAAACATACACAAATAAACATTAATAATGAGAGTACAGAATCGAAGACCTTATAAACAATTACATACATCGAGTTTATTATTAATAATAATAATAGTAATTACTATTACTATTAATTACTATTAATAGTAATAGTAATTAATAATAATAGTAATGATAGTTAAAAATTAATTTATAGGTTAAAAAAAAGGCGAATGACAGAAATGATACAATCATTGGTTTAAAAAATGACTCGAATTTAAAATTTTTTTGTTTTGAAAGAAGCAGCAAGCAATGAAGAGAAGCTGATCAGAATTCAGAATACAAATTAACTGTGAGATTTACTTGTTTGTATATATAAGATAAGCCTAAAAAAATTTGTTTCTATTTACTGAAAACAGACTCAGTTTTTCTTCTGAAGAAAATTGTGATTTCAAAATATGAGAATTTTTATTTTGTTTTACTTTTTTTTTTGTATCTTCAAATAAGGAAAATATATCGTAAAAAAACAAATCAAGAAAAGTCAGATTTTGATCTTGTGATTCATTAAAATGTTGGTGAGGGTTCACCACTATCTTAAAATTTAGAATTAGAACTGTTGTAGTTATATTGTTATATCCCTTTAATAACAACAATAACACAACCTTCTAAATCTTTTGTATATTATAGACATTCCTATACGACCAAAAAGAGTGATTTTTTTTTTTTTGAATGGGGGTCGGAGCGAAGGACTTTTTCGTAAGGTGGGAGTCTAAATTATCTGACTTTTCAGTTTGGAGTCTCACATTAAAAGGGAAGTCTTTCCTTGTAGCTGTCTCGTTCGACTTGAAAAACATATTTTATCTTCGAATTTTCGTCTGTGAAGCAAAAGCTAAGTGGGTTTTTACATGCTTTGAACACTTCAGTAAAATCATTAACATACATTAAGTTTAGCACATAAAGTGATTTTCCGTTGAAACAGCTTTTGCAAGGGGTTCGAACAATGATTTTGCTTAAATTGTTGCGAGAAGCTTCACCTTCTTTTCATTAATTTCTTTGAATTGTTTAAAGATTCCTTCCAAAGATGCTACGTCAGGAGTAGACGAACCTGGGATTTCAGTAATGGCAGAAGCCAACTTCTCCGTAACTTTCGTGAGTTCGTCCATGAGATGCAAAGTTCTTGAGCCTTCAAATGAGAGGACATCATTATAGTTAAAAATATTTGTACCCTTGTCTTATACTCTACCCATTAGCATTGCGCTCACCCAAATTGAGTAGAGTACTTTATAAAAATGAATTTATACTAACTTGTTACAATAAACACCCCTTTTATTTTGAAACTAAGTTTATAAGCATTTTTTTTCTTGTTAAAAAACAATTTCTTCCTTGATAAAGGAGTTTTCTACGTAATCGAAACGTTGGCATATTCTATAAACCTACATTTATAGAGGGTTGACAAAAGTAAATAGACACCTTCTGGTTTTCCATAGTTTCTGATTTGACAACAAAAATCAATAGATAATAACAGACTTATTGAATGATTGTGTTTAAAATCGTGTTGTTTTCCCCTTTGCATTACGTAAAACTGACACACGTTCTGGCGTTCTATTGATGAACTTTGCCATTTGTTCATGAGAACAGTGTTCATGGTGTCTGTTTACTTTCGTCGACCCTCTGTATAAACATTTTACTCTCAATTTTCATTAACTTTATTTCCATCCGAGTCTAATTTTACCAATTATTTGTCGTAATTCATAACAGAAATAACAAAGAGTACTGTTCTGTTCTCTTTCTGAGTAGAACAAATAATGACACATGAAACAAACTCCGGAATTTAGTTTTGATAATCAATGAAAAACACAAAGAACGTAAACACATTAATAACAAAGTTGTAATTAGATACAATTTGATAAAACTTTCCCTCTTAACTATTCAGAGTATGCAAACTGAAACTAGGCTTCGGCATTAAAAGTCCAATTAAGAGCTCGGTTACACACACACACACACACACACACACACACACACACACACGTTCACATCGACGCATAAACGAGGTATAATAATTTTTAAATTCAAATATCTAAAAAACTAATTAACCTAACGTAATTTAACCTAACCAAACCTAATTCAACCTAACCTAATTTAACCTAACCAAACCTAATTTAATCTAACCTAACCTTAGAGCCATCGTAACGAGAAGGGCGTGATAAATGTTATGGACGCAACTGAGGGCTCGAAGGGTGCTTTCTGTTATATCATTAAATATTGAAGTACTCGCTAATCCAGCCTAACCTAACCTAACCAATTCTTAACTAACCTAACCAATTCCTAACTAACCTAACCTAACCTAACCTAATCAGGACCAGTATATCTTTTTTGCGACAATAAAAGATATCTAGATTTTTTATATACATAGTTTAGTGTTCCGAGGTATCTAAAACAAAATTGTTCCATTACATCTATGAATTATCACACACTCGACCTCACTTATGCACAGTCACGCCTCCCCCCCCCCAACACACATTGATTTCACTCGACTTTGAATCAACTTCTTAACTAACCAGACTTACTTATCTTAGGAAGACTGAGTTATTTCAGCTTTGAGTATCGTAAGAAATTCACTCTACCTATCTCATACGAGTAAACATTGCGAGGTAATAGGGAAAATACCTCGTATAAAATAGAAAATCTCGGAACTACAGTGATCCTTCGAAAAAAAACACGCTTGTTAGTCGGATATAAACAACACACACACACATTGTGTGTGTGTGTATGTATATATATATATATAATATATATATATATATAATTGTATAGAAAAGGGTGTTCTTAGGAAACCGGGATTTAAGCCCAAAAAGGATGATCAACGCCCACGTCAACATTATGAAGTTTTAATATTAGACGTTTCGGAAGTCAAACTCTCATCATCAGTGGCCAAAAACAATAGAAAGTAAAATCACAATATAAAAATGGTGAAAGACTAGTCAAACAGATACATAATTCCGTAATCTCATATTCAAATTAAGTTTAATATTTAGACAAAATTAAAACAAAACTAAAGCAGATTACAATATATATAATATATAAATATTATATATATATATATAAAATATTAACTTACTAAGTTTAATTTGTACGCAAAACTATAATCAGTTTTCTCTCTCTCTCTCTCTCTCTCTCTCTCTCTCTTCTCTCTCTCTCTCTCTCTCTCTCTCTCTCTCTCTTTGTAGTTAAAATAGTTAAAACTGAGAAATTGTTATTAAATAGATTATTGTTACTTTCGCAATGTTCACGGATTGAGGATTTGACTGGTCTACTTAGTAGTAAAGAAGTGCGACTAACTCATCGACCCGTACCTTAAGCTTGCGGATGAAGCTGCCGCCAAATGTGACGTTACAACCACAATTGAAAGTGTAAACTACTGTAGGTTGGAGACGAGAGCATTGGGCAACCTATTCTTAAGTATAAAGAGCTAATGCTAAAATTATTGATAAATATAAATTTAAAATCAATTTGTGGGTAAAATAAGTGAGCGATCGTTTTAGGCCTTTTTCGATCATTTGGCTAATGTAGCCATAAAAGGGCATCGCTATGTATTTTTTGTCTTTTTGAAGAGTGGGAAAAGTGGGGAGCTGGGGTTTATAATGGTGATTTAAATAGTGTCAAATATGCTTCATAATCAGGTCCTTTGGATAAGAATTGGAATTAAAATAATAAATTTTGTCTAAATACTAAACTTAATTGGAACATGAAATTATGGTTGTCATTTTAATTTTATTCTTGCTCGTATACTATTGAAAGCATTTTTTAAAAATTAAGTTAATTATGTACAGGGGTTGGACAAAATAATATGAACACCTTGATAAATGGCGGTTTTTATTCTTAATATGGAGTTGGTCCCCCTTTAGCGGCAATAACAGCTGCAATACGTCGGGGAATTGATTCATACAGCTTTTGGACAGTGGCTAGAGGAATCCTGAGCCATTCTTCGAGCAAACCCTGCTCCAGTTCCGCCAAAGACGCCGGCGGTGGGAATCGGCTTCTGACCTGCTGCTCCAACTGACACCACAGATGCTCGATAATGTTAAGATCCGGGGATTGTGGAGGCTAATCCAAGCGTTCTACGTCACTAACATGCTCTTCAAACCAGTTTTTAACGACCCCAGCGGTGTGGATTGGTGCACTATCATCCTGGAAGACGGCGCCGCCATTGGGAAACAGCGTTTGGACCATGGGATGGACCTGGTCAGCCAATATTGACAGATAGACCTGGGCGTTAACCCTACCATGCAGTACTACAGCTGGGCCAAGAGTATTCCACGATATTGCTGCCCAAACCATCACAGATCCGCCTCCATGCTTAACGGTTGGGGTCAGGCAGTCGGGGTCATCATAAGCATCTTTAGGCTGTCTCCAGACACCATTTTCTGCGCCGCTCAATGTTGATGTGCGAAAGGAAGGGTTTGGCAATTGCAGCCCTCCCATGGTATCCAGCTCCATGGAGCTCGCGACGTACAGTTCTGGTCGATCCCGGGCTTGCAAGATGCTGGTTAAGCTCTGCAGTCACTTTTGGAGCTGTGGTCTTATGATTCTTTGTCACAATGCGCTTTAGCACCCGGCGGTCTCGATCACACAGATTCTTCTTGCGTCCACTATTGCATTTGTCGGTGCTTGTCTTTCCATGGTTTTGGTATGCAGACATGACCATAGAGACAGTTCCTCTGGATACATTGAACATCTGAGCGGTTTTCGTCACCGATGCACCAGCCATCCGCGCTCCGACAATTTGCCCTCTTTGGAAGTCTGACAGGTCTTTCATAACTGCTAATTCATAATTCACTCAAATCTGTAAAAACAACGTGAGGGTTATAACATGACGTATACACTCTCTGTTACGCATTTAAATAGGTTTGCCAGTCATTTGACCGTTTACTTTGTGTCTGAGCAGTCCGTAAAGATAACCAGTGAAATCGGCGGGTGTTCATATTATTTTGTCCAACTCCTGTATCTATTTCACTAGTCTTTCACCAGTTTTATATTGTGTTTTTACTTTCTATTGTTTTTAGCCACTGATTATGGGAGTTTGACTTCCGAAACGTCTAATATTAAAACTTCATAATGTTGACGTGTGCTTTGATTATCCTCTTCATTCTTAAATATTTTTTAGGCAGGAAAGAGGGGCCAAGGGCGAATACCAGCAAATTCTCCCCCCCCCCCCCAATAGGCGAAGAAAAGAGCCAAAATCAAGGAGGTTTTGGAGATGCCTAGACACTCTGCGTTTGAAAGATTGAAAATCCCGATTAACTTTTGCGTTATATATATATATATATATATTATATATATATAATATATAATATATATATATATATTATATATATTATTATATATATATCGTAAAGAACGACGCTTGTATAGGAGAACATTCCGCGCAAGATGAGGAGGGAATGTTCTCCTATACAAGCGTCGTTCTTTACGTTAATTATACTGCGCGTTCTTTGCAATTGAAATGTGTATATACTGTATATATATATATAAATTAATAAATGCAATATCAATTAGCTTTGAAGTTTTGAAAGCAATAATTTTTATGATTTTTAATTTTACTTTAATACAAAACGACAGAGATTAAATACACTTAAATACATTAATTTGTTTTCTCAACTTGTTTCACTTTTAAACTGTATTTAATGATATTACTCCGAAACGTTCAGGGTCATTTGTGAATGTTCCACACTCCCAAATGAGTGATGTGAAACTCTGTAAATAAGCGTAATAGCTTCAGTGAGAGAAAGGTATCTGTTTGCATTATTTGGACTATTGAATTATGTTACAGAGTCGCCTTTTTGATTTATTTCATACGAGAATTTAATACTTTTTTGATGTACGTTTTTGGATTTAAAATGGGGTCATACACCAAAGTTACGATAGACCAATTTCGTACACATTCTCTTAACTCAACCGTGCATCACCTAATCTGAATTGATTTAATATGACCTAACAAGGAATTACCTAATTTGACGCGGCCTAACATAACCTAACATAACCAAAACCATAGGAGTGTGTCGATAATTCTGACTCTTCCCTAATTGGGGGCAGTTTCCTTCAAACACTGGAAGAAGCACCATCAACTGTAACCATTTGGGGTAAACTTCTATCCTGAAAGCTTTTAACTGTTATGCCCAATCGCGCCCTGCCTTCAGTCATTATGAATGAGAAGTATTAGGTACGGGGTAATCGTGAACGTGAAAGAGAATCCTCGAACCTTGGACACGCGTTCAGCAGACGTCTTCTTCACGGTCTCCCACCGACAGGTCAAAGTCTTAACCTCGTCATCGGCTTTCGTCTGTTTCTCCATTTGGGATCGAGATTCGGCCGCCATCTCAAGTTTCGCTTTTTTCTCAAGACATCCCGCTTCGAAGGCCTGCGGAAAAGAGGTCTGTTAGTACATCTCTCTCTCTCTCTCTCTCTCTCTCTCTCTCTCTCTCTCTCTCTCATATAGTATTCCGAAAGTTACGCACGTCTAAATTTTAAAATTAAGAACTTCTTGAATGTTAGGCTTATAACATCTCGTTATCGTTTCCGTCTTTCGAGTGCCATACATAGCATTTCATCAAACTTTAATATCTCTCTTACTGTAGCAAAGAATCACAAAGTGGCAATCAAAAACCTCGGAAACGACAACAGGAGAACTGAGATCGTGCTTGTCACCACAAAATGCAAACTTTTGAATGGTACACCCCTTGAAGTATCACTCATCTGGCAACCCTGAAGTGGGGCAAGCAACTTTAAAGAGTATGAGCGTAGATATGCGTCGAGATACCCACCTTTGCATCGAAATGGGTCAACTTACATAAAAAAATTTGTGAATTTTTCAGTTTAGAAGTGCGTAAATCTTGGATCTTCTTTCAATACGAGACAAATAAAGATTCGATATGCCATTGGTTCTACTTAAACATTACTTCGAGAGCGGTTGGACAGGAGTACAACCTTATTCCTACAATAATGTTAAATAGCAAATTCAATAGAATTCAACGATTCAAATATACAAGAATATTTAATTAACTCTTTCTTGCATACAGGTCTTACCTAAGACTGGATAAAGTCGTCTGGCATTAGCCATAAGAAAATCGATATAGTGGACAGTATACATTGAAGGGTTAATGAACAGGAAGAGCCAAATTTCCACCTAAACTATCGTCATTTTCCCTTCTATACCTTATTAGTTTCGAGCAACTGCATGGCTTCTTCGAGGCTGATGGGCTTCTTTAATGGTGCATTGGTGATGGCTTCCGACGATTCCATCCACGGCTTGAAGTTCTTGAGCCCGTGCAGGTATTCGGCGAAGTACTTTTGGTCCTGCGTGATGCTTCCGGCCTCCATTTCGACCTTCTCGTGAAGTTCCTCTATGGTTTGCTGAACGGTCTCGAACTCGGCGATGTGTTTCAAGGCCGTTTCGTTCGTCTGTCCCCCTTCCTCCTCTGTTGTTTAGGGGGGGAGGGGGGGAGATGCAAGTTGAAATCATTAGGGATTCAAGCATGCGCGACTATACTCATTGGTATAGCATATGGTGTAGTTACGTGTGTAAATAATGAACAGGGATTATTTATATATATATATATATATATATATATATATATATCGTAAAGAACGACGCTTGTATAGGAGAATATTCCGCGCAAAATGAGAGCGAGAGAACGAAACAAATGAAAAAATGAGGTAACCACCCGGGAATCGAACCCGGGATCTTCCGATTGCCGGTCAGATATGATAACCGTTACACCACGGGCCTCACTCAATCAAATGCCGTAATTCCTCTACATACGCGCAGAATATTCTCCTATACAAGCGTCGTTCTTTACGTTAATTATACTGCGTGTTTGCAGGTTATATGTATATATATATATATATATATATATATATATACACATTATATATAAACTGCAATAAATTTCAAACTTTGAAATAAACAAAAGAGTGAAGGATTTGTTGATATAAATGCGCTGATTTATTATTAAAGGAATCCACTATAAATATTGTGAAATTTCAAAGCCTTTTATGCAACATTAATCACAACCACAACGTTTTTTTGCAGTTTCGATAGTCCTAAATGTAAATATATAATATTTACCATTTATATACATATATATATATATATATATATATATATATATATATATATATATATATATATAAAATACTGTATATATATATATATATATATTATATATATATATATATATATATATATATATATATATATGTGTGTGTGTATATATATATATATATATATATAAAATCAGACGATCATATATGGAAATAAGACCGACATTAGAATTGTAAAATGTAGAAAAAACTAGGTTTTTCGGACCCCAGCAATCGGGGAAGGGACCAGCCACAATGGATTGCGAAGTGTAGAAAGGATAAAAAATAAAAAATCGTTGCAGTTCAAGGTCGAGTCAAATTCTTTTGTCGATAAGAGATTTTTAGTTCTCTCTTGTTGAGGATAAGATCAATTCGTGTTTGTCTTGTGGAAATTTTTAAATTTTGAAATTTTGAAATTTTGAAATTTCTTTAAAAGAAAACCACAGTTTTATATTTAGAATCATCGATGGAGTTAACTAATATTTTTTTTGTTTATAATAACAAGAATTTTGATCGTTAGTGTCACAGATATGAATGAGAAAACTTTGGACCTTTCCCGTCCATATAAAGGGTGTGGCATATGTTTGGAGACATAGGAATAAATTAACATTTATGTTTTAATTGTTCTAAATTTTTTTTTTTTTTAGATGGAGGGGAATATGAACCGGAGTTGAAGTGTTCACGAGCGAGTTGAATTAATTTTCATGTATTCAAGGCTTGGAAATACCTTTCGGTCAACAGCAATTGGATATCTACGTGGATATTTTCTATTGAAGTCATCAACTGTTGACTGAAAGGTATTTTGCCTGAAAAAAAATTAGAACAATTAAAAAAAAATGTTAATTTATTCCTATGTCTCCAGACAAATGCCACACCCTGTATAACTGTTCCTTTGCTTTCCTGAATTAGTACCGAAACTACCCCGTCGTCCAGTTGTTTTACTATAAAGTGCAACCTTTGCAAGGAATCTTGCAAACCCTCATTTTATGCTCGACTTTATTCGTCAGAATAACGTTGACTATTTTCCTCCTAATTTTGTTTGGATAATAATGGATATTATAAAGAGTGATAAGCACTGGCGTTGGATGATTTCCCACTTCCACCATCTGTATCCACTTTGCGTGGTGTAGGTTCTAATTTATTTCATAATATAAAAAAAAATGCCATGATTTGATATCGCTATGTATAGATCATATATTAAATTGAATATTAGATTGGATATTAAATGGTAAAGTACCTTTCTGAAACAATTACGGATTTTAGGTTTTACTATTTAGTAAACCTAATCGCTTGGCAGTTAGTTAAATGCTCTATTCGTGATAGTATCGAATTAGGTGAGAATTGGACTTATTCTCGGGATAATACTGCCAAACCCAACGAACATTTTAACCAATCATTGCTCACAATGTAACCAGTAAATACTGTCACTTCAAACAATACAGAAAATTTTAAGACAGTAAGGAAATAATAGTTACTTTAAGCTCACGAAGCACTTAGATTTTGAATGCAGCTTCACAGATTTTACCCAACTGGTTTCGCATCGATACGAAGCTCGAAATTTTGATGTCTGCGTTCTTTTCTCAATTTCACCAAATTGTATGAAATTTTGAGTAAACGTGGAGGGACTAAGCTAGTTTGTAGCTTTGATGTGGTTTTAAGATATACATTTAAAAGTAGCGAGGCAATTTATTCTCCCTTACATTGATAGTAATTTACCATACTTTGGGCAAACGGACAGTCATTTGGGCATCAGAAACGGACCGTCATGTGGGCATCATTCATATCTTAACACCGCAGCAATGGAAATATTTGTTGAAATAAAGTAGTAATAATATTTAACTCCATCAGCAGTTAAAAAAAGAAATTGTAGCATAATTTTTTTAAAGAAAATCTAAGAAATTTCAAAATTTTCGCAGGAAAATCAGAAACTGATGATCTTTCAATCCCCAAAGCGAAAACGACTAAAATTTCTTCGAATAAAGGAATATAACTCGACTAAGTAATAGGAACTTCCCTTATGGCTTTGGGTGCCTCCCTTCTGTCGCTTTTTCAGTCTACATTCTACATTCTACAATGAGGGGAGGGGGGTGATAACCAGTATACAAAAATAAAAGTGTTCGAAGAGAGTCAAAGCCATATGCTTTACATGTAAATCACTATGGAACCGTGTCATGTTCCTATATATATATATACACATACTAGTGAATATTTTCTTTTCAGATCAATTATTTTGGTAATGTCAAATAATACCGAATAAAACCAACAAATATCTTTCATTTAAACCTACCTCATGAAATCCTGCAGTGAAATTGGTTTTAGAAGAAAACATATTATTGAAACCAATTAAAATCCAATTAATAATAAATGTTATTTTGAGGGAATGTTATTTTCAGTCAATAATTAATAATTAAAAAATAATTGAAGCGAATAAGAGGTGACAATAAAAAGAAAATAAAAACATAAAAGACAAATTTAATGTAATTAAAAAAAAAAAAAATTTTGATTAATCATTATTATTAAATAAAGTTTGCCTTAAAACAGTGAGCGTAGAAAACGGAGAATCCATTAGGCGACATAAAGCGACCTTTAAGTGCAGGTGACACGCTTCACCACTTAAAAATAACACTTAAAATAACACTTAAGGAAAAACACTTGAGTAATTATTAAATTATAATAAATCAAACCATTAAAAAATGTTTAAATCTTAAAAAAAAAAAAAAATTCTTTAATGTACTTATTTATTATTATTATTATTATTATTATTATTATTATTATTATTATTAAACAATAAGATAAAATAAAATCAAAGGTATTATTTCTTATTATTTTGTCACCTTTATTTTATGTTTCAGTATATGCCCTTTGACGAAAATTTTGAAATTTTATTTTTTCGAAGGGGGGTCCTGCGACTGAAAGGCAAAATTATTTTATATTAATGTGAACTGTATGAGCAACTTATGAAAGTCTGTGTGTGTGTGTGTGTGTGTGTGTGTGTGTGTGTGTGTGTGTGTGTTTAACACTTATCTAGTACTTCTTTTGTACTTGAAGTTATACTTATGAGGTATTTTCTGATCAGCCCTACTCATTTAGTTATTTTGTCTACTGCCTTTTTTTTTGTCATTTCCATATTCATCCACGGTCTTCCCACTTTAGTTCAAATTAGTTTAGGTTAGGTTAATCAGATTAAGTAGAGTTAGTTTAGGTTAGGTTAGGTTGGGCATAATATTTAGTGAGAATAATCTAATTTTCTATGGACATACCCCGCATATGAAAACTCTGTTTGTTGTGTGTGTAAGTGTGTGCGTGCGTGTGTGTGTTTTATTTGTGTCTGCGGCGTCAGCTTCTTTCTACATTAAGACCTCAGATTTTGAGCTAAAAGCGTCTTAAAAACGTAAATATTCCCCCTTCTCCTTTAATAAATCATTTTTGAATTAAATGGAGGCCCAAAACATAAATTTCTTCTTATAAAGTAAATAAACAGTGAGGCTAAAACATCGTATGAGAAAAATATGGGCCAGAATGGCGTATGGAAGAAGCGTATATATTAAACACTTTATTCTTTTAATGTGTTGCTCATTTGTGCTCATTCTTAATTGCAGAGTTTGTAATGAGGGTTCATTATAATGAGTCACAAATGTCCAAAATGGTAACACATTATTTCTTTTATGTTATATATAAAAATATTATTACTGTCGTTTTCAAAACTTGCAGAAAACATTAGAGTGTAATGACATAAGTGAACGGAGTACATAGACTATCATAGTCTCTGTGCATAAAACAATCCTATACCGTTTATTTTAACGAAATTAAGGTGTGTATAGTGTTTAGTGGACTTCACACTTAGCATACCTTTCGTAAATGATGCAGAAATGTGCGCAAATACAGTACAAATGCTAAATAAATGGTGCGCAAATGTGGCATTAAGTGCACAAATGGTGCGCAAATGCGGCGTTAATAGTGCATAAATAATGCTCAAATGGTACACAGATATTGCATAAATAGTGTATAAATGGTGCACAAATAGTGCTCAAATGGTGCACAGATACTGTGTAAATAGTATAGTGTATAAATGGTGCACAAATGGTGCACAAATAGTGCTCAAATGGTGCACAGATACTGTGTAAATAGTATAGTGTATAAATGGTGCACAAATGGTACACAAATACTGCATAAATATTGCACAAATGATGAGCAAGTGGTAAGTAAATAAGTGATACATAAATTATGTTAAATGCTGTATAAATTGTGCATAAATGATACATAAATGACTGCTGATGTTCAGAGTAAACTACATTGCAAAACTAAATAAGGATCATTACGATGTGATTTGTAAAGATAGTCTAAAAATGAAATTCTTTATATATTTCTCGCTCTCTTATTTGAGGGGAAAAATCCCTCTCTAAAAAAGGTGAATAAAAATTCAGAGAAATATCACAATAATTTACATTCATTATTAAAAAAAATTAAATAGTTTAGATAATTTTAAGATACAAAATAAAAATAAATAATAAAAATAAATCGCTAAAAAGGAAGTTTCTTACCTCCGTCAGCTTTGAAGGGAAGTCGTTGTTATCGGGGCGAAATAAAATGTGACAACATATTTTGGTGAGAGGTCAGGGAAGGGAGAGATCAGATGAGGACACGCAGAAACAAATCGATCAGCGATAGAAAACGAACACGAAGATGACCAAGTGATGTTAGAAAAAATAAATAAAATAAAAGTATGAACAAAAGTTATCACCTTGTGGAATTGCAGTTTTGCATGTGTATATAAATATATATATATATATATATATATATATATATAATATATATATAAATTTTTCCTCGTCATTTTATGGACCAAACATATTATACCTATACATAGCTTTAATTTTAATTTTTTAAACAAAAAATATTTTAAAAAATAATTTCTACAAAGAAAATGTACAAATCATTTGTTGACAAATAACATTAAAATTTTTATGATTTTACGCTAAAAATTATTAAAAATGGCTTAATAATAGAATTTTAAATAAAAAACCCAAAATAAAAAAAATGAGAGAAAAGAATGAAGCTGCTTTGATGGGGGTATTTTAAAAAATTATTAGGAATATTAGTACCCAACTTTATTTTCGTTTTTTAGGGTAAATTAACCCTTACATGTCTTTCAGTCATGTGGAGTTTTAACAACCTATTTTATCACTTATAATTGAGTGAACGCTCAGTTAAAGCTGTACGTCAATTACTAAATGATGTAAACCTCTTGAATCAAATTAACCATCTAATTACAGTTATGGATGGTAAATCTCGTCTTCCCAAAATTTCAATTTCGCTTTAAAAAGTATTGACCTTTTTTCTTTCAAAATAACTCATTTGTCTCCACTGACCACCTCTTTAAACTAAAATATATTTCTCCACCCTTTCTGCAGCTAGGTCTTCAGTCAAATCTGACATTACTAATGAAAACATGTATATTATACATTACATACGTACGTTATACATTATAAATATACATTATCAGTATACACGTACATTATACAGTATATATTTATACGTATATCTACATCGTGAGATATAACAAATAATAAACGTCAATTTTCATTTAATGAACACTGTTAAACATAAGTGAACGTAATTAAACGTTGAACAATAACGGCAACTGAACGTAATTGAACATTATAGATATCAAGGACAAAATAAAGTTGGAAGTTACACACACACACACACACACAAACACAAACAAAGAAAAGTCTAAAAACAAAAAACAAAACAACAAAAATTCCTTACCATTCACTTTTACTGTCGAAAAGTCGCAAATTTTAGTCACTCATTTCCCAGCAGAGACAAAAAAAAAAAAAAAGGAAAAAAGGTTCGCACAGAATTAATAAAGAGAATAAGTAATTTATAAATTAGTTATTGCTTATTTATTATTTAATTAAGATGTAAATTTCTAATTAAAAAAGGGAATCAATAATAAAAAATGGGAATATTTGTCTAAAAAAATATTTTTATTTTAGTAAAAAAAAAAAAAAAAAATTGGGATCACCTGAAGATCAGGGCCCCCCCAGCCTTCGTTAGTTAGCCTTATAAGGCTAACTAATGAAAATATCACAACTTAACCTAACCAATCGTTAGGTCAACTGTACGCCCTTGACGGTTGGTTAGGTTAAGTTGTGATATTTTCGTTAGTTAGCATTTTAAGGCTAACTAACGAAGGCTGGGGGGCCATGATCTTCGGGTGATCCAAAAATTGGATTAAATTTTTACTTTTTTAGCAATCGAACCTGTTTCTCTCCAGTAGCCAAAGAGATAAAAAAGATAAGTTGGGTGAAGTTGAGTGAAGTAGCTAGGTTCGATTAATTTACTTAAATAGGTTAAGTCGAAGGAGGTTAAGTAAAGCGAAGCGAATAGATACAGTTAAGTTATATTAAGTTAGGTTGAGAAACAAGGTTAGATCAATTTACTTTGAAATTAAATCATGTAAGGTTAAATAAAGCAAAGTTAGGTTAATGTGGCTAGATTAGGTTAATTTGTACTCAGCTGATACATCGTATGGGTTAAAAATACAAGTAGAACAACAATTTAGGCAGCAAGAGTTATTTCCTAATCTTATTTTAAAATAAAAACAACCTATATTAAAGATTTTAGTGAAGAAACCAAAATGGAGTAAAAAATGCAATATTTCCCGCCCTCCATGCAATTCCATCATGCATTTTTACCTTACGAAGATACAATCATGCGGAACAAAATGGTTTAAGGCAACCTCTTAGAATTTTCATGACATTACTACCTTAAATTACTGAACACAGTTTTGAATTAAAATAAAAGTCATGATCTGCTTAAAATTCGATTTTTGAACGCTTTTAAACGAAATTTTGACCCACAACTTATTGGTCTTTAAGAGTTTATGCTTAAAAATAGCTTCTGGATTAACGTCCTTCGATTAAAAATAGCTTCTAGATTAACGTCCTTCGATTAAAAATAGCTTCTAGATTAACGTCCTTCGATTAAAAATAGCTTCTAGATTAACGTCCTTCGATTAAAAATAGCTTCTAGATTAACGTCCTTCGATTGGCGACATATAGTTTTTACAACCCCCCCCCCCCCCAAAAGGTTCTGAAATTGATGAAGAAATGGTTTCTTTGAAATATCAAGTGAATAAAAGCTTTCTTCATAGATTTTAACTTATGAAGGATGTTGAGAATGTATTTTTAGGTGGTTTGTTTCTTCACACTTATTACTAAATTTTTTAAACCAAATGGAGTTTTAATGATTTTTTTTTATTAATACATACATATAAATGCGTTTCGTAAAAAAAAAAATCCAGTACAGGGGGAAGGGGGGGGGGCTCTTATTTTCATTTGAATCAATTAAAACTCTGTTTCTACTTCCTTTGATAAGATTATAGCAAAGGAGTTTCATATATAATTTATAATTAATAAATAAAATTAAACTAATAAGAGTAATTATTAAATAAAGCCGCATTAACTTTAATCCTTTTTTATTAAGAGCTGGTAACAATAAACGTAAAATATATCTATTTAAAAGGATACACTCATTAGATGCAATTCCCTCCTTCACCAAATCTAATAAATGAAGCGGGATGATGGAGAAGGGTCGTTCAAATCCCCATAAAAAAATGTGTATATATCTTTTTAAAGCATATAAAAATATGTACTTCTCAAACAAAGCGAGAAAGAACGGGAAATCAGTAATATACAACCTAAGCAGAAACAAAACAAAGACAGATGCTAATGCGAATGTCAGAAACTGTATATACCTAATCGAAATCATTCGCATGAATAATCTCTTCGGAGTAGCGACATGGAAGAATAATAATCCCAATTTACAATTAAGAATCTCAGAGGATGAATGTAGAAGACATTCTGTTTATTACGCAGCAGTGACTGATGCAACATATAAGAAGAAATATTATAAATGACTTTTCAGTTTTGACATTAGTGAATGGAGGTTTAAGACTTAAGATGGGATTTATTCTCTTTAATGATTTTTCTTTACGTCGATTAATTTACGAAGCAATACTCTCAAGATTGGTTCTTCAAATTGGTCAAATGGAACCCCAATTTGGGGAACTGTTCAAAGAAAATTTCATAAAATAACAAATAATACACAGATACTAAATTACATCCAATCTTAGCCAATGAGCCCGTGGTTCATTGGGTAAAATCGTTTCCTCGTAAGCGAAGTGAAGACACTAATATAGGGAGTTCGAAACCGGATGATCCTGGTTAATAATAATAATCCAGGAGGAAAATTACAAAAAATTTGTGGGTACTTTTTTAATGTTTGAAAATAGCTTCCATCTTCTGATTTAATTCGATAGAATTACTATTGAAATGCGCTCATAATATTCACCAAGGAAATAAAATCTATGGGAAAAATTACTGAAGCTTTCGACGTGTATTGATTTTTAAATAGAAAATTTTATGTTTTTTTGAATGTAGTAAATTTATAATTGTTTTGAAGTCGAGTCGACTGAATTAATTGTATGAAATTAACATATGTAAAATGTAATTATTTGAAATATAAATTACCAGTTGGCATCATGGAGAGAGTTTTGAAAATGCGCTAAGGCCGGAGGCATAGGCAGTCTCGTGATTGGGTATTTAGGGGAAAGTTGTTGTGGTGTTAAAAATGTAATTTGTGATTTAAAGTTAACTAGAAGCTCTCTCCACGATCGATTGTTAAAATTATGAATTCACGCTCGCTTTTCTCTGCCATGTTTATTGTCTTAATAATATTAAATAGTGAAAACTGTAGTCATTCGAAATCCTCCCTCTCTTGTTACTAAAAATGGCTCGCCCGCAGCCCGCGATGAGTCCAAATAGCGGCCACCCTACCTCGTATAAGGTTTATAAAAGCAGTGTAAAATAAGTATTAAGAGTGAAAAGTAAATAGAAATTAAAAAGCTTTCACGACACTTTCAAAATTCAGTAAAAATTCATAATTGGTTGGTAAAGTCGAATAAAAACGAATAACTTACCACTGGAAAGGCAACATATTCGGTACCCCACTCAAAAGAATCAAAAGTTGATTTTCTCATCCAATTAACCAATTATGAATGAATTATCACAGGTCAACAAAAAAAAAAATTTGTTTCGTTGCCAAGGAAATTCGTACGAATTTAGGGTATTTTGGGGTTGCTGAATTCCAAAATGAAAGTAGTTTTTCCGATTTGGCTCTAGTTCTTGAGATAATGAATACCCTCAATTAATAGGAAACGTAACCATAACGCGTGCATATGGGAAACTACCGGAACATTCTAGATGGTGAGACACGCGAATATTCTTAGTGTTTACTCCGCGATCATTCTAGAATATTCCCCCTCCGTATATAAGTCATCGGCCACCCAACCAGTAAGTAGGCTCCGCCTGAACATTAAATTTTTTGCATTTTTACGTGTTTCAATGGGGTACCAATTATCTCATAAATTAGAGCCAATCTAGCAAAACCGATGTCATATTCGGAATCAGCACCACAAAGTTACCCCAAAATCAGTCTAATATGATTGGCAATAAAATGAGTGTTGACCAGTGTTATTATTGGTTAAGTCTGACGTTAGCAGTATTTTTTCCATAGATTTTCTTTCCTCGTTGAATCTCTACCCACAGCTGAACATGCATTCATGCCAAGCGTATGTTAAGAGTAACTATGTAACACTATTTCAACCTACACTATAAACACGAGAAAGTGTCCGAATTTTATGTAACAGAAATCTATTACAATAAAAAATATGCATTCTAACTAAGGTAAACTGCAAAACTGAGCAAATCGGCGTTATGTATTAGCGAAAAGCTCACTGTTATCAATTTCCTACAGAATCGGAAAACAGTTTAGCTCTAAAGTAGAAGAAAATATGTGCTTAAATAAACATTTATTTGTTGTTAGGACACGTATGGGCCATCCTTCCAACGCTGAAAACGAGACAGCTATTGCACTATACGCGAGTCCATAAAAACACAAACACACAGCTGCCTCCTTTTATTGAAAACTTTACACGGATAAGGAGAGAGAAAGAGAACCAATTTGAAATTTTGGACTTTCAAAAATTGTCTCACTTTTTGAATATTTTTACGGACTTCTCTTAAAAATATATTTTATTTATAAATGGGTATTAACACCAATCTTCTCTCTCACCTCCATTATAACCTGTAGTATTTCTTCTTACTTACCAGGCACTGCAAGATAAAAATATGATAAAGGTTAAAATATGTTTAACATATTAACATTGTGTCAAGCAACAATAATGAAAATTAATACAAATTGAAAATCTTAACTTATAAATACTACATACTGTAAACTCTATATCTGAGGTATTGAAATGTAAGTGTTTAAAATGTAATACAGTATGTCCTAGTCTGTAAGTTAACCTTTAAGTCGTTTATATGAGTAAAAACTTTTCTAATTATAAATAAATAGTAAATTTCAGCTTGTAAATAGTGTACGCTTGCCAAAGGCATTTTACAATTGTATACAGTATGTGTTGTGATAGCGAAAATACATAGACTGAGCTACGTAAATTGTGTATATATATATATATATATATATATATATATATATATATATATATATATATATACATATACACCGGGTGATTACAAATGATCTTCCCGATTTTAAACATTTACTATGGAAAAACTAACAACGCTACAGCGAAAAGCAAGATATACAGATAAAGAAACTCAAAAAGTTTTATTTACAACCTATTGAAGTTCAATATGAGCTCCTTTTGTGGCTCCTTTTGAGGTTACAACATTCCTGAATGAGCAATTGTCTGATCGTTGGATCGGGCGTGGGTTCCATTCCTTGACCGGCTCGTTCGCCCGATCTAACTCCCCTTGACTTCTTCCTCTGGGGCTATGTCAAAAATGACGTTTTTGTTCCACCAATGCCAACAACTTTGGAACATTTGAGGGAAAGGATACGTAAGGCTGTTAGAAAAGTTCAGTATAATGCTACAAAATGTATGGAGGGAAACAGAATACCGTTTTGATGCCTGCAGAACCACAAAAGGAGCTCATATTTAACTTCAATAGGTTGTAAATAAAACTTTCTGAGTTCTTCTTTATTTGTATATCTTGCTTTTCGCTGTAGCTTTGTTAGTTTTTCCATAATAAATGTTTAAAAACGGGAAGATCATTTGTAATCAACTGGTATTTGTAAGTAAAGAATTAAATTGATTTTACGTTTTGTGTCCAAATTTAAAAGTATTTCAAATTTAGAATTCAATGTATATTTATTAGAAGTTTGGCTATATGTTTCTGCCGAAACGTATAGCAAAATTACTAATGAAGGTGTATGAATTCGACGTTTCAATCGAAGCTTAAAGCCAAACTTCTAATAAAAATACATGAATCCTACGTTTCAAATGGAACAGATAACCAAACTTCTAATGAAGATGCATAAATATACGTTTCAAATAAAACATATAGCTTAGTTACTAATGAAAATATATGAATCCTACGTTTCATTTGAAGCGTATAACCAAAGTTTTAATGAAAATGCATGAATATGACGTACATTCGTACATTTACGTACATTCATTAAACTCCTAATGAATGTACATTGAATTCTACATTTGAAATTTCACTAAAATGGGACGCGCAGACTGCAATCAAACGCTTATGTGTACGACCAAAACCGCATGCAAATTTTCGTATACGTGGTTTTTGTACACATAACAATAACACTTAAAATATTATAATTTATTCCTTATGCGTGAATTTTATTTATGTATTTTTCCTATTATTTTTAGTGTATGAACGCTTAGAAACATGTTATTATTATGATTTTTAACACATGCGATAGTGATTATACAAGATAATATGATAAACTAAGTACGGTATGTAAATTTAATAGGTGAAGAACTGATAAAAATAATAAGACAATGTTAAAATGTTGACCGGTTGTAGCTCTAATTGCTATTAAAGACGAATTTTTTCGTGACATGTAAAAAATATATGATCTCTTTTTCTTAGCTTATGATGACGATCTTCGTGGAATAAAAGTGGTGTTCTAATATTAGAATTTCACTAAGATCACGTTTTGAAGCCTTAAACCTAGAAAGCCAGTGTTGGGTTTGCAAAATTTGGAGATTTATTAATAATATAATATACAGTAACATAATTGTGATATAAATAAATTTTAAATAACAAAAAAAAAATAGGCCAGCATTTGTTGACGAATATTAATGTAACCTCGCACAGATTGATTATATGACGTGACAGCGCACGTTTATAACATGTAAGATCAGAACTAAACTGCGCATGCGTTATTGTCCTAACCTAGCCGAACTAACCAAAACCGTAAAGTTTTTCCATCAGTAGGGCTTTTGGAAAACAATAACGTCAGGTCGCGCCTATATTTTCTTCCAGTCGAGCACTTGTGAACATCCTGGCGCTAAAAATAATCATGGCAATTATTTAACATAAACTGCAGTAATTTCATCTTTTCACTGACTTTAATATACAAATATGTCCCTTTAACTACAAAAAAATATATAAAACGGTTAGAATTTTTTTAAACTCTTCGTATGACGTATTTAAAATGTTTTTCTAAGTTCTAGGAACGTATAATAAAGGAATATAAGATATCAACGCAAAATGAAAACTGAGAAATCACGATTCTGGAGGAGGAAAATGAACGCTCAAGAAGACCGAGAGAGAGTCGTAGACAGTCACAAGGAGTTACAAGGAAAAGAAGTACCTCAAAAGGCCTTGCGGCCCATACCGAGGAGGTACCAATGGCAACGGGTGCCAGGGAAAATTTTGTCTTTCAACTATGCTAGCAGTAGTAGAAAACTGGATAGAAAAGTAGAAGAGAGAGAGAGAGAGGAGAGAGAGAGAGAAGAGAAGAGAGACGAGAAGATATTATCCATTTTTTTATTTTTATAGCTCAACCTAGGCCGTGGGTAAATAGGGCCTACTTTCACTATAAAGCTCGGCCAGTAAATTTAGTCAAAATTTATAGTATACTGTAAAGGGTAGAGCTAAATAGTCCTTTAACTTCCAAGGGAATCACCAGAGTATCACTGAAAGAATTTTAAGCCTAAGCAAACATTATGTAATGCAAGTTCAGTTCAACCTGTAACTCAAGATTAAAATGTAAAACCTCTTAGTGTTTCATAAGAATAGTTGAAGTTATATTTGTCGTTTGAAACATTTCATGGAAGAGACACGCTTATCGATAAATAAATAGAGACCTTGATACGGTAAAACATCCTTACTTAGTTGAGGTTGAGTGAAATATTATACGAAGAAAAACTTAAGATATATCCACGCTATCATAAAATTAACCACGTTACCATTCAAATTGCAACATCCTGAGTATGTAAAACTGTCTACGCTACCAAACTAAAGACGTGCATTAACTAATGTTTGTGAGCTTATGGAGGGTGGGTGGCAAAATTATCGCTGTAACTGTGAAAAACATTTGGGGATATAATACCCATCTTCATAATGTTCACATTTGTTCCGAATACCCATTACAAACTACGTTGCCACACACTCACGAATGCACCCACCACCGACCAGCGGGACATCACCCTGGGAAAAACCCTTAATCTTACACCAGCGAGGCCTATTACAATAAAATTACATTATTTTTCTGGAAATGATGTCTTTTATTGTACGGAAGTTAATTTTATTATTGTTCAGTAGGGTGGATCGATTTTACATTTTTTTCGATTTCCATATTCTAATAGAGACAAAAACTTGCGCATGCATGAGAAAATAGCCTCTGCAAAATCTTAGCTTAATAGGTAATCATCTTCTGCCCCCGGCAGAGCGATGAAAATCATATTTTAGTAGTCAAAAACGTATTTTTCTTATAATTTTTAAAATATTTCAATATGCATCAAAATTATTCCTAATAACTATAAAGTCGATGAAAAGACCTCATATGATCGTTTTTCCAAGCGCGTTGTCCTACGTTAATATCTTTTGCCCCCGGCAACAACGTCAAATGTTGAAAAAATAGGTAATTTATATACATATTTTCAGATCGGCTCTTTGTCTTAAATAATGCATTTATATATTTCCTATAGCATTTATATCGTTGCTTAGGCATGAAATAACACACACGCAAAATTTTATGACTCTAGGCTAGGGTTTAAAGGTCATCTCTGGTGAGTGCTGCCAGCAGCAGCAGCAGACTAACAATATTAGCACGGACGACATTGTGGCTATTGGCCAGGGCCGCCGCTTCCATTAGGCGAGGTTAGTAAATGCTAAGGGCGCCAAAGATCTGGGGGGCACCAGCGCCTCCCGCCCTGTGCACGTCTGATAGTATTATGTAAGAACAACATGAAAAAAATAATGAAGGAATGAGAAGCATAGACAAATGATGAAAGGTTGTACGACGTATGTACACCAGTTTAGCTTGACTGATATTTACATAATTAACTTATTCATCTTATTGGGTCATTATAGAACTTTCACTATCACGACTTTTAACCCTTTAGGGACGGGAGTCGTAAATAAGCGATTTAAAAATGTTGCGCGCACAGACGGGAGTCGTCAATAAGTGACTCGGCTTATTTACGACTTAATATGAGTTCCGGGAGTCGTCAATAAGCGAATAACTGTTTTTATGTGACATATGCCCTTCTTGCTTGGAAAAAACAGTAGATATGTCCTTTTTGCACGCATATTTTAGCACTTTTGAGCGTTCTGATTTGTTACTACATATGCCTCGCTTTACTCGCTGTTTTGATTGGTCATGACACTTTCTTGAACTGTGAAATGATTTTATAATTTTATAATAAATGTATGTATTAGCAAATTAAAATAGATCAGTGTAAGGCAAATAGTTTCTTCAATATGGTACCTTGATTACTTTGTGGGCAAACCCAATCGTGAAGTGGGAGGCGGGTGGGGGCGCCAGCTGCAGTCCTGCTAAGGGCGCCAAATAGGCTGGCGCCGGACCTGCTATCGGCTGTGATGGTACCGCAGTGAACACGGGTCGAAAGGGTGGAGCCATTCGTATGATTGAAATGAAACTACAAAGGCCAGTTCAGTGGATCATATGCCTATTACACGGTAATGAATTATCGCTGCGACACCTCATTCAAGACTTGGACGGCAAAACAACTGGGCCAATGGGCTTTACTGGACCAGTTGGAAAACAACTGAACGACTGCGAAAAACTTCCAATTACAGAATTCGATGCCATTCCATCTCCCGACATTGACATAGATGATGCCGAGTTGAGCACTGACCAAAAATATTTGTTAGGCATCTACAGAGCAGTGTCGAGCGGTAGCTGCTCTTCAGCTCTCGCGGCTCGAAATCCAGGTAAGATGGCGCATTCCAGGTGGCTGACAACAGCAAATAGATTTCTGCGCCTCTATGTTTCAACCAGTGAACCCTCCAGCACCTTCAACGAAATTGTGCGATTCATTATGACAGTTTACGCACCAATTTGGTTTAAGATAAAGAAAAACTCCAATTTCACTGAGGGCGCAAAACATTTTTTCGAAATGATGCGTCTCTCTCAGACCATGCCTCAAAGATCTAAGACAATCGCCAACAAAGTCCTCCGTAGAAATTCTTTCTTTGCTCACCCCCCCAGAAAATATTTTGATCTCCATGCTACATGCCGATGAGCAACACATAAGAGAATTGGGATGGAGAAGAATATTAAAAGCACGATCAAAAAATCACCAGCGGGGGAAATTCGAGCCTTCGCCATGCCTGAGCTGCTCTACGATAGTCAAAACTATTACGAAATGATCAACTGGCAAACGGCTGAGGTGACCGAACCCCCCGTTACAAAAACAATACCTGATACCCGAATAAAAGAGTTTGTTGAGACGGGAGACCAGCCTGATGGACTGATCCCACTATTCCCTTGTCATACTCAAGCGGTCGAGAGACTCATCAAATTAGTAACCGAAGCCTCTGCCAGTGTAAGTGGAATAGAAGAGAGGGACGGATTCATCCGCTCCCGTCTTCACTCCCCAACAAAAATTCCACGATTTGATTCTAAGAAAGATTACCGTATGTAAATCGACATGCAGCCAAAGGAAGGGTGGTTGGGGCTGGATAGGGTGGAACTCGACGTACAGCCACCTCCTCGTGGTGAGTTCTGGGTTGCTAATTTTATAAAATTAGCAAGCGAGGAGCTGTACTTAGTACTTATCGTACTTATAACATCGCATTAACGTAATTATAATCCACATTTAGACTTTTCTCGGGGACAGAAGATATTACTCTAGAGTCATAAATTTTGCGTGTGTGTTATTTCATGCCTAAGCAACGATATAAATGCTATGGGAAATATATAATGCATTATTTAAGACAAAGAGCCGATCTGAAAATATGTATATAAATTACCTATTTTTTCAACATTTGACGTTGTTGCCGGGGCAAAAGATATTAACGTAGGACAACGCGCTTGGAAAAACGATCATATGAGATCTTTTTCATCGACTTTATAGTTATTAGGAATAATTTTGCTGCATATTGAAAATATTTTAAAAATTATAAGAAAAATACGTTTTTGACTACTAAAATATGATTTTCATCGCTCTGCCGGGGGCAGAAGATGATTACCTATTAAGCTAAGATTTTGCAGAGGCTATTTTCTCATGCATGCGCAAGGTTTTGTCTCTATTAGAATATGGAAATCGAAAAAAATGTAAAATCGATCCACCCTATTGTTCAGTAATAATAAATTTTTTAATTCAACCATAAATGTAATTTCCATTATGGGGTTACGTAGACATCACTCTAGTCGCTATGTATGTCGTCCCACACTGGCTTTCTAGGATTGATGAAGGTAGCATCGTTAGTATTCGCATATCTGTACTCTTTAGCATAAGGCTTCATATACAGTAAAAGCTTAATTGCCACTCACTGTCCTTCCCATTCCTATTCCCATTCCTTTTCCCATTCCCGAAAGTGAGAAAGCACAAAGTGAGAAATCTAGATACGAGAAAAAGTTTTTTCATTTAAGAAAGACTGTCACTCCCTTCGGATTCGCGGAAAAGACACGAAATGGCATTGTTAATATTTCCTAACCTAACTGAATTGAACCTAACCTAACATCAGCCTAACCTAACCTATCCTAACCTAACCTGACCCAAAGTGGGAAAGCCATGGATGAGAAAGAGAATGGCATGAAATGGGACTAGCTTGATTTGGGAACTGCTTCCTTTGATATTCTCACTCGTAGATTTCTCACACTTGGGCAATCTTGGGCATTTCATTGGCATTACTAATGAAATGTTAATGACATTGAGTAGGATGATACCACAGTAAAGACCTTGATGCGGCAGTAAAGGTTTGAAAATACGGATCAAACAATTATCAGTCGTCTGGTATCCATACACCTCATATATGGGGCACACCTGAATTGGTTCTAATGTTTGCAATCACGCAACAGTCACCCACCATGACTTTTGAAAATTAGTGAACCTCCGGGATAGTTAACTATTTAGTAGGCCTAGAATCACAATGAGGTCTGTGAGAGAAAGAGAAAGTCTCGTTCTAACACTGGCGATTGAAACAAACTCTTTGTTTTTCATGTATCTGATAAGATTTTACAAATGTTTTGCTTGAGAATAATCTAAATACTGTACAAATAAGTGAACTTGCAACCAGCGGTTTCAGAAGCTCATAAAGCTAAAACCTGAAGAGCCAAATTGCGGTGAAATAAATGAAAAATTCAAACTTTGTAAGTTCCATGTTAAAACTGGACGTTCAAAATTCTGTTATTTTTGGCGAGTGATCTATATATTTCGATCACTTTGTAAAGCGGTGTAAACAAGTAGTTACGCGTCATTAACATCTACAGTAAGGCATAATTACTCGCTAACTCAATGCGTTACAAAGTGATCTATGTAAAAAGATCACCTGCCGAAAAATATATTTGTGTGAGTGGATCATTTTGGCTTTCAACCGTTCAACTATTGTAGTATTATTTTATCAGTTCAAAACCTTTTCTTCCTTTCTTCACAACATCCAATGGGGATTCTTTCATCATACAGAACACTACTTCTTAGTGACTGTTCTAACTGTTTGCAACCGTCTAATCATTGAAAGAAAATCTACAGTAAGTTTCAAGAAATATTTTAGTCTTTCAGATGTTGTATAATATGTCAGTCATAACAGCCGTTCTGTATGTGTGCCACTGTTAATTACTGGAAGAAAATGCTTCCATAAGAATTTTCAACGAATACTTAAGATGTACAAAAAATTCTTACCGTCTAATAATGCGTGTATTTCAACACCCAAGGGTTCTAACACAGGCAGCCTTTCGCTCACCTGTCGTACGAGAAGAAAAAAAAAACGGTTAAAATTATTAGTTGAATCCTTTTGGGTTTGTTTCACTTGTGTGGTTATAGTCCGGTTGCACGGGGTGGGAACCCTGCATTGTTTGTTATAAAGCAAATCTTGACATATTTTGAAAGCTTATACCACCCCATTCAAGAATCCACCGGGTGTACACCTGACCCCCGCTTGGCTTTTTCAATATGGCCGCCATTTTCCAAGATAGCCGGCGAAACTGAAAAATCCCATATCCTAGTCAATACTTGATGGATTTTGATGAATGTTGGTGTCATTTCTAGGGTTTTTTAGGATGATGAGTTGATCTGGAGGGGTTGCAGATACTTTGGGAGTCGTTTTGACCCACATTCATCAATACTCAAGGTCATTGGAGGTAACCCCCCCCCCGAAATAAGGAATATCCCATATCCCGGGCAGTCGTGGAGATATTTTGGTGATATTACTGTCGTTTTTATGGTTTCGGGCGAGAATGAGTAGTTCTATAGGTACATGATAACAGTAGGATATCATTTTGCAACTCCATGGGTCAAGTCAAGGTCATTTGAGGTTAGAGTTTGGCCTTGAAATATGATAATGCCACAGTTGACATCACTGTATTTGCTTTATTTCAGTGACAATTCTACAATCTAGCTAACTGCTCAGCACTTAACATCTTTTCTGCGGATAAAACCAGATCATAATGCTTAAATGACATAACCCACATTATATTGATATGGATATTCGGATATAAACCACAATTTATGCTGAAGTGCAGGGCACATGCATTCTATGGAAGGTTGCAAAGCTACAAGATATGACCTCGTAAGCAAAACAAAGCTCACACCTAGCTTGGGGATTGGCATTGACAACTCTGATGCAGTTATTCACATTAGGTAACCATTTATTGGGGGCAAGTATCAAAAGACATGGTTGTGTCAGGATCGTCAGGATCATCAGTCTGCTCTTCGTTTGCGTTTTGGGTCAATGGATTGTTGAAATCCAAGCCGCTGCCACATGCACAGAACATTGTGCAAGGGATTCCGCGTCCCATGCAGCCGCAGCGATTCCCCCTGCATGCTGATTGTGATTCACACCCACATCTGATTAGCTTCAGAACTTCATCTGGTGCTAAGCACACTCCTTCACCAACTGTTTTTGGGATGAGAACCCTGTTTGTTTCGTCTCCCTCCCACCCATAATGCACAGGACCAAGCCAAGTGGTGGTGGGTCACACTTTAGTGCATCGAGCCAGCTCGCCACAGTGTAGTGGGCTCTGAGCACATTTTGATGGAAAGCTTCAGTTGTTGGTGGTAGAGAACATAGTTTGGGTGCAGCAGTTCCCGACTTCCTTGTCTTCTGAACCTATACTCGCTGACGACACTCAGTAAGAGATGAGGATTTCTTATCCCCATAGCATGCAACAATGAACGCTGTTGCCTCTTTTTCGATATGGTCAAAGCATGCATCAAGGGACCCCAGCTTGTCTAGCTTCCGACCCTTCTTGGCTGTGGCAATGGCAGTGGCTTTGCCGATGCCATTTATTGCTGCAACTGTGTCACAACCACTCAAAGCGTGTAGTTTGAGGATTTGTGGGATGATGTCTTTGTGCTGGGTTACAGTTGCTCGGATGTCCACTGATTTTCTGCCACGCACTGGAGACTCCATAATCATGGGACAGCCTAGTTTCTTAAATTCATAGAAGTGAGTCAGCATGGCAAACACGTCTGTGTCATCACAAATGATGGAGATGCGGGCATCAGAATCTTTCTCAGCTTGTGCGATAGCGTGTTGTGTTATTATCACGTCAGCCTCTTCATGAGATGATGAGAGCTCCAATGCTGCTCGACTCCTGCCTCGCACAATGGAAGTCGGTATGGTCTGCCATCTTGCAAGCACTAGCTCATGGTCTTGGGTTACAGTTGCGAGATACTCACTGTCAGCAAGGATTTGCTCACAGAACAGCCTGTTTAGTTGTCCTTGTTCGCGGTGAACGTGATAACAGCGTCTCTTGTAGGCAATAGGGTGTTGAGGTCCAGCTTGTGGACTCTGCTGCTCTTGCTTCTCATTGCCCGAGTGCTTGATTTCGGAGAGAAATTATAGTAGCGATCAAAAGCTAGTACTACAGATGCATGAGAAAGATGTTTCGGTAGCCATACTTTGAAGGTTTGGATAAATGTAGCAACTGTGCCACTAGCAGGCCAGTCGACTGTCCACAAAACAGCTGACACATCCATGATAACAACTGTTGGTCGACCCCATGTTCGAGAGGATGTTTCCACTCCCAAGTTTTGCTTCAATGCGGACTTAGCTGCAGTTCTCATTAAGCCATCTGGTTGGAACAGTGCGGGTGGGTATGCCGCAAGCTCTGTTGAGAATACATGGGTCAAGTCAAGTTCGCGTTCGCTCATCAGCAAACCGATGACACGTGCATAAATCGCTTCTTGGTCCATAACCAAGTGGGCATCCACTTTGATATGTTTGATGTCATATTTCTCGGGTAATATACACTCACTGACTTTCAAACAAAAGAGACAGTTTTTTAGGGTCATATACTAGGCCTTCACTGAGAACAGCACTACGTAGTCTTTTTGGCTCCACTGTAGGGGTATCACATTCTCTCTTTTTCATGAATACTGATAAATTCCGCTTGGACACATAAGTGGAAACACAGTTCTTGTGACAACAAAGGATTTTTCCTCCATCTTCCAAGAGAGGCTCTAGTCTCGCTCGAACATCTGGCTGCCCTCTGATGTCGCTGCTCTCTATGATTTTCTGAATCCTCCCACAATTTGAAAGACCTTTCTGACCTCCAGGACAGCTACGCAAGAAATCCTTGAAGAAACATTCGTCTGCAGCTTTCGTAGAACGTGAAAAATAAGAATTTTGTTTACCCATTCTTCAGAGTACAAATCGCATTGAAATAATTTATCCTCAGCAGATGAAAACTAAACAATGCTCACCTGGTATATTCTCCATATTCAGCAGTCAAAAAACAATTTTGGAATCAGCACAACTAAGACGTCATGAAACCACCAGGTAGGCAGCACCATCAGCAATAATCTCAACAACCTCATAAAAATAAGAGGAATAATTAGACTTATTGGAATTCACTTTACCATTGGGAAAATAATCCCTGATTTCATTTTAAACCCTATAAAACAACTCAGTCTCGCCCAAAACCATAAAAACCGACAGTAAGATCACCAAAATATCTCCACGACTGCCCGGGATATGGGATATTCCTTATTTCGGGGGGGGTTATCTCCAATGACCTTGAGTATTGACGAATGTGGGTCAAAACAACTCCCAAAGTATCTGCAACCCCTCCAGATCGACTCATCATCCTAAAAACCCCTAGAAATGATACCAAGATCATCAAAATCCATCAAGTATTGACCAGGATATGGGATTTTTCAGTTTCGCCGGCCATCTTGGAAAATGGCGGCCACATTGAAAAGGCCAAGCGGGGGTCAGGTGTACACCCGATGGATTCTTGAATGGGGTGGTATAAGCTTTCAAAATATGTAAAACTTTGCTTTATAACAAACAATGCAGGGTTCCAGTAAAATCAGGGTCTGTGCTACCGGACTATTAAGGAAAACACTATTGTTATAATGAAATAAAGCAGTATTAATGGTACAGAAATTTGGTTTAAATGATTAAGTGAAAAACAAAATAAAGGAATGTTTCTTTGCAACACTTCAAATTCCTTAGTTTTTAAGATGAAACAATTCATTACTTTTATTGGTTTACTCCCAATCAACGTCATTCCTACTTCATTCCGCGCCCAAGAATAGGAAAGTGAGAAAGTGAGAATCTCAAATGAGGCATTTTAAATCGGTCTATTCACAATTCATGTAATTTTCATTCTCATCCACGACTTTTCCCACTTTGGTCCGGGTTTGGTTAGCTTAGGTTAGATTAGGTTACGATTGGTTAGGTTAGGTTACGGTAGGTTAGGCTAATGTTAGGTTAGGTTAAATTAAGTTAAGTTAGGAAATATTAACCATTCCCATTCGACGCCATTTCCGCGAGTAATAATCGAGTGACATTTTCTTCCAAATCTAGAAACGCTTTTTGTGAAATATAGATTTTTTACTCTTGTACATTCTCACTTGGAAATGGGAATAGGAATGAGATTGAGTGGGAAGTAATCCTTTTATTTTATACCCTTTGAATTATTTATACTCCCATTTTAAATTAAGTTTTGATTACAATTTATAGATTAATTACTAAATACCAAAGTATTAAATTAACAAAAATCTAAGCTAAAGGCCAAATTTATTTACAAGAAAGTAATGAACTGGTGACCTTGTCCTTCGAAGCACGACAACGGCTTTCGAAGCCTTAAACAATATCACAGCTGAATAAATGCGTGCATGCTTGTGTGTGTGTGTGAGAGAGAGAGAGAGAGAGAGAGAGAGAGAGAGAGAGAGAGAGAGAGAGAGAGAGAGAGAGAGAGAGAGAAACAAAATGAAATAGGAATTATTGAATTATGAGTTAGTATAAAAGTAGATCTTCCCTTCCGCATTTCCAACCTCAGACTGGAGATCTAAGATTTCTTTGACGCGGTCTTCGGGGGAGAGTTCTTTTGTTGTGGTGATAAAATTGAGTTTCTCGCCCGCCGGTATCATCCATGCCCGCAAAGTGGCCATCGTTCCAACGACTTTCGTGAGACGTTCATTAAATTCAGTATATTCTTTTAAGGATTGGTCGACCTTGAAGAAAAAACATGAATATTATGTAGCAGAATGAAGATACATATTATATTCTTTACATCTAAGTTATGTTTACTTTATTCTAATAAGTGAAAATCCTTTAAAGATTATAAATTATTAACTTGCTGATATTTTGCTGATACTTTACTTTTTTAGAAGCCATCCTAATGGATTTCAGGCTTGAAGTCTTTGTAATTCATTCAAATATGGTAATAAAATTATTAATTAGGGCATACCCAACAAAAGCACAATCAGCAGTGGTTACAATACTTATATATATTAGAGCTTCTCCTGTTTCATAAAAATTACATTTGTAATTTCGATTTTAAGAAACATTTTACAAGTTACGTGACCTTTCTGACCCCGATTCCTGACCTTGTCTACGATACATCTTCTTTCATCAATTTCCTTCACTTCCTTCTCCATGAACTCGCGTTTATCTTCTCCAGCCAAGGCGAGAATGGTGGCAAATGAGCGTTTGAGAATATCGTAAATTTCTAAAATTTGTTTCTTCAAGTCTTCGGCCTTCTTCTTCTTGCGTTCTAACCAGTCGGAACCCTTCCTTGGATCATAAATTTTGCGGTAGGCTTTGAACTGTTCTTCTAAGGAGTCCAAAGGAGCGAGGATTTCCTGTCGCTTTGCTTCGTAAATGTTCCAATCCTTGTAAGTAACTACGAAGAGAATTTAATTATTATTATAGGAATAAAGCCGCAATAAGACGGGCTTATTAGAAGCACAAGCTAGCTTTCGGTCTATATTAAGATGTTCAACAAGTGCGAGTGACCTTAGTATAGGCTGAAACCTTGTGCTTCCTGTATTTGAGAATATTCACCTAACAAATTTAGTTATGACTAACGTGTATGAAGTGTGACCAAAGTCCCTTTGTTTAAAGGACGTTATTTAACCAAAACGTGGGTATATTTACTGTATAATTAAATTGTTGCATTATATATCTCAGTTGACAAGATCACATGATTTATATAGAGAATATTACATACAGAAACAACTTTAATATGAAGTCATTAGTCCACACACGAAAATGTCTTTGGCAACGACTCCAAAATTTGACAACCAATGAAGATAATTGCATTAACCATTAAGGTTTATTGCCAGAAAAACAAGTAAGGTTAGTGTCATCACCGTATGGTTAAATTGATCATTAGAATTAGTTGTCAAAGTTAACCATACACACACACACACACCTTGGTTGTTCACCCAAGTAATTTTTTTTGGTGAGACAAGAGAAAATACTATACTACTTTACACTTCCTTACAAAACAGTGAATTAGAAACTTTTACGTTCATTTTACTTACAGTTGAGGTGCTCAAGTCTCTGTTTCGATTTTCCATTTGTATCTTTCCAAGTCTCCTCCAGACGTTTTATTTCTTTTTCGAGAAATGCCGGAGCATTCGGGTTATTTCTTAACTTTTGCCCGCGACGAATCAACTCTTGATAAATTGGAGCTTGGTTTTCAATTGTACGAATTACCTGTTTAAGATATTGTCACATTTAACTTCTCTTTTTTAAAAGAATTGACTTAAAATCAGTGAATTTCTTTTTTGTATATTTTGTCCTAAACTTTTATCGTTAAAACAAGACTAAGATAAGAAACCAAATGACTTTTAAACGCTTTTAACTTAATGCAAGATAAGGTAGAAAATCAGTAGCCTATCGTAATACTATAAAATGAATTAAGCTTGATTGGTCAATACGGGACGTACGGTACAGAGGAGAGGACTATTTTTTTTTACCTTTTCCTGTTTATCAATCTGTTCCTCGCACATGTCCATGTTATGGGGATGGATCTCTTTGATGGACAAGTGCCGCTGTTCATTTAAGACTTTCATCACAGGGTGAATATCATCCCCGAAGGCATAACACTCAGAGTAATGCTGAACTTTACCTATAAAAAACTCATAAATTGATCCTCTGCAAGGTGGATTGGAACTTTCTATGTGGTTTCAAGGGTTCGGGGAGATGTTATAGTTGACTGAAGTAGTAATTAAGCAGATAGGCCTATAGTTAAGCCGAAACTTATATTAATTATTATATGTACTTTTATATAAATATATGTTGTTATTTAAAAATAAAAGAAAGTCAAATGTAAAAAAACATATATATATATTTCTAAAAAATGTAAATAGAAAGAAAAAAAAAAAAAATGAAAATTTTGAGGCTGAAAATACCCAAATTCATTGAACAAAAGAAAATATCTTTTGACTGACTTAATCAACTAAAAGCTACGGTAAAAAAACTATACAGATAATACAAACGAAATAATCACAACACACAAGGAAAGAAAGAAGCGCCACAAGGATTCGTGGGGAACACAATCAAGGTAAAGAGAGCTGTGGCCAGAAGCACAATGAGTCTTGTGTTTCCTATTGAAGGAAAAGCTTGCTCTAATTCATCGCGTTTTAAAACACATTTTAAACGCCTGTTTTTACTTAAAATGAATTTTTTTGTTGTTCAAATTTAAAGGCAAAAAGGGGTTTAGAATCCAAAAGACTTCAGAATTAAATATATTTTAGAATCCCCAAAAGTCCAGAATTCAAACTATTTTAGAATGCAAAAAGTCCAGAATTCAAACTATTTTAGAATGCAAAAAGTTCAGAATTCAAAATAATTTAAAATTCAAAAGGCTTTAGAGTTCCAACTATGTGGAATCCAAAAGTGTTCAGAATCCAAAACGGTTTAGAATCCAAACAAGTTTAAAATCGGACATAGTTCAGAATTCAAAAGGTTTTGAAATCCAAAATGGGCTTAGAATCCAAAAGGTTTTACAATTCTCATATTTTATACGTATATAAAGACCTGGGTTTATCGTCTTATACTTAACAATGCGCTATGTAGGAAGGAATCTCAAATTATATTAATGGGTTCGATAAATATTTTTTATCGTTTCATATTTTAACTGAATTGTTTTTATTAAAAAAATTTCTTTGGAATATTGAACTTGAAATGGCTTTTATTCTGAAAAACCCAATAAAGAATAACATTCGTTTTCCCTTACTTTTGTCTAATATATATATATATATATATAGTATATGATCCAATATAATAATATCACTCTCTGATTTTCATCTTTTTATTAAAAATTCTTTACGTTTCTTGATAGTTTCTCTGCTTAGGAAAAATTGTCAAAATCAGTTCCTTTTTGCATTTGGAAAGAAAAAACAAAAAAAATGAACCTTAAAAATTGAAAGGAGCTCAATTTGTATTTTTAAAACTTTTAGAAATTGTACTTATTTCAAATAGTTTCTCTTTATTATATAGAATTTGGTTCTATAGACGAGTATAGAAGCCAGAGATATACGAAAACAAAAGGATTTATTTTATTATATTTTTTAAATACATTGAACGGGGACGGGAAGATTTTCGAATGCATAACAGACAACAGGACACTGAAAGGTTTTATCAAATGCTTTTAATAGAAAATTCCAGGTTGAAAACATTTGAAAAATAACTTATACAGAAAAAAATGCTTAGTTGTATAACTCCTAGTTAACTATTTGATAACTAATCTAAGTAATCATTGTAGCTATATGACTGCACTGCTTAAATTTGTTACCAGAAAAATGAGCATGGTTGGATTAACCTTTGACTAAGTTGACCAATCTGTTAAGTATTTAATTGCGTTTGGTTGTCGTATAACTAAGCATTTTTTGTTGTGTAGTTTCGATAAATGCCTATACATATATAATACTGACAAGGAGTCTGGAGTAAAATATGCAGCACAAAAGAGATTTTTGTCCCTCCGTTGCTGGGCCACGTCCCGAGCACGTCTCTTACCACTACACCACCGGAAAGCAAAAACATTTCTTTTCAATTGTGGCTTTTGAGCAAGACTCTGTGCTGCACATTTTACACTTCAGTTTCCTTATTAAAATCAAACTACCGTTATTGTACTTTTCTCTAATTATAATATTGACGAAATTATGGCTTATAATTAGCTCTGTGAACTTTATTTACGTGTAATATGTATTTCCATACAACGTAAAGTTGTTTCACGTAAAACACAGTTCCTACAAATTTAATTGTTACATTTGCTTAACCTATTATGGAACTATTTTAACCTATTATGGAACTATTTTAACCTATTATGGAACCATTTTAACCTATTATGGAACCATTTTTTGGCAAAATGAATGGTCCATTATAGAATCCATTGGAACATTTTTTTCCCTTTCTAGACCGATTTTGAATCACTTATACTGACATGGCAAATATAATTGGTTCTAAATCAGTCCATAAAGGAAAGATGGACGAGAAATTGTTCCATAATAATCGGTTCAGCAAATGGAACAATAAAATTTTTATAAAGGGTGTTCCGTAGGAAACAACTTAACCCCATAATGTACGAATTGTCCTGGAATTTTCACAAGCTTAAACTCATATAGGAAACTATTCCGTGAAGGATAAAGACCCAACAAGGAGCTTTAAGACTTCTAATGCTCTCTTTCTAATAAGAAATTTTGATACTCGAAGTGAATTTATTGGGAATTAGGAAGAATAAAGGTATTAAAGTTGATTTTCCTGAATTTTAACTTCAATTATTTTATTATTATTATTATTATTATTATTATTATTATTATTATTATTTAGGTAATTAATAGCAATTATGAATAGGTTTATATTTATTTAAAATAAAATTAAAATTAAAATTTAGAATTTAATAACATATATTAATTAATCAATATTTTGAATTATTAAATTGAGACTAGATTCTTCCCAATTTACTGATTGAATTCTGTTTATTGATTTTCAAGGCGACCAAAGCCTATCTGTACGCTGCAGTCAGTCAAAGATTCTATAAAATTTCATACACTTTTTTGGATGGCTTGAAAAGCCAACCAGTCAACAAATTCACGAAAGAACGCAGTCATCAAAATTTTGAACTTCACATCCAAAATGAATGGGTCAAAATCCGTGGTGAAACTGCACTAAAACTTAAGTGTCTCGTGAGCTAAATGTCATTGTTGAACTGTCTCTGGTTTAAGAGTTTATCACTTTGAAGTATTTTGGGTGGAGGAGTTCGCGGATGTTGGATTGATTGTGAAAATGGGTCTCGCACATTAAAAGGTCGAGAACAGCTGATCTAAACGATATTAAACGTTTAATGACACATTCTACAGGGTGTTCATAAAGTCATAAAGTCACGCATCATAGGAAAATGCATTTATGTTGTTTATTTATTTATTTTGTTTTATTTATTTGTTCGAAATGATTCCCACCAATCTCAAAACATGTTTGTAAACGAAAAAGCAGGTTTCTTTGAATGTTCCTCAACATATTTGGCCTGATGGAGCCATAAATCAATAGACATTGCTTATGTTCCTACGATGCGTGACTTTATGGACACCTTGTATGTCCTATTTCAGTTTTATAATTTACTGAACAAATATTTATTCGGAGTTGGATAAAACGTTGAGTTGAAATGTATTAAAAAAAACGCTAATAACAGCGCATGAATTATACGTTTCAGGTGAAACGTTAAAGCCAACTAACTGCTAATGAATGTGCATTGCATTATACAGTTAGAATGTTACTAAAATGGGGCGTAGAATGTATTCAGCAAGAAATGAGACGTTCAGTAAATGTCATGAGCGATTATGAAACGTCAATAAAAGTTTAAGACGTTTACTGAGCATTCCATTTGTATGCTGGGTGTAATCGAACCTGTAATACGGTTTACAGTATTGTTTAAAAAATTTTTGTATGGAAATTTTGACATGATTTAATGTTAGCGTGGACTGACTGGATATAGGTAGGCTTTAAGACAACCTCAAATAAATATAGAAAGGTACAGTTTCGGTAAAAATTTTGGCTAGAAACACAAAATTTCTAAAAGCATAAAAAATTACTAACTGGTATTAGTTTTTCCTTTGGATATTTCATTCTCTTTCTGTGTCAGTAATAAAATTTCATAAACAAAACCTAGCCATTACATGATTAGTAATTTTTTTTTTTTAGAAATTTCAGATTTCTCGTCGAACTTATTTCCCGAAACTATACACGGCAACCGTTCCACCGAGTTTCAAATATCTTTTAGACCACTCCAGCCACATACTCTGTGCCTCCATCGTGGGCCCCATGAGTCCATGGTGTCGCTCAATCATCGACTCCAGCTTTTTCTTCTCCTGCGCTTTCACCGCCTTGTCTCGGATAGACATGTTCTCCTCGTTGCCCTCGTGCGAGGCAGACAGCTTGTCGATCATCATGTCGAGCCACGACTTCGTCGTGTCCTTCTCTAGATCGCGACATAGAGACTGTTGGAAGAGGAGAAATCACGTCTAAATTGGTTCCAGTAATTGGGTCAGTTTTAAGAGGGGTCTTACTCCGTTAATAGGGAAAGAGTAATTAGGAACGTTTATACTCACCTGTTGACAAAATTTATTCCTGAAACTTTCAGAGACCGACACGGCCTCCCGCCTTCGTTAGGGTAGGTTATGCCCGGTTAGGTTATCTAGGTCAGGTAAAGTTAGGTTAATTTAAGTTAGATTAAAACAAACGTTAAAAAATACGTTGCTAAGACAGACAAATATTTATTTATGTTAGCAAAAGGGATATAATAATAATCAGTGAGTAGGGCAAGAAACTGGCACAGGACTCAGGCCAACTAATGCGAGTCGAACCCCCGACCTCGGCGTCCTCACTTCGATTACAAGGAAACAGTGTTACCTACTGAACTCCGGGCGCTGGCAAAAGGAGTATAGCTCCCCTGTCATCCCTTTCGCACACGGACTGACTTGCCCCAGACCTCCTATTAGCACTATATTTACTAGGACTGTGAATAATATTGTAAATCTGTATGCCCCTTTTCACATGGCAAAGTTTCGAGAGGATCCTCTTAGACTAGTGAAAAAGGAGACTATCCATTTTCTATATCCAACGAAAGTGGGTATAAATCAGAAAAATCAGACAGTTTTACGTAAGTGTTTTGGAACGCTATATAGTCACACGGGTACTATCGTGTCCACGTAGCAACACTGCTTCCCGTTAGATCAACGAAGTTAGTCCACGTTAGGTCTGTTTAGAAGTTGAATGGGTGACCGTCTTCTGCGTTCAGATGATGTAGAGACCCGTAGAATGTTCGGATTTCACGTAAAGTCTTTGGTCTCCTCCGTCACGTGACCTTTGCCATTACGAGGGATGTCAAACAACCCCAAACATTATATTTCTGTTGTTTTCGATAGGTTAGACCAACAAAGACCAATAACTTATGTAATGAATAAAAGTCAAATCACTGTATTTTGAGCTTCACATTGTGTCAAGAATTTTGAATCTGATCATTTATAGCGTAATAGAGTAATTATAGTGTAATTTCTGAAAGTGTGACGGACGGACAGACAGACGGACAGACGGACAGACGGACGGACAGCTCTCTTATTATAGTATAGATTAACGTTCTAAGTGTCAACTCTCCTCCTCCAGATGAGGAAATGTCAAGAATTATAATTTTCCTATAGGGTTAAGAGAACCCTGCTCTAAACGCGGGTGACAAGAGAATAACCATCATTCCTAAATTTCAAAGACTCCTCAAGTAAGGGCCTAAATACACTTAAAATTCTAAACTTTTCCAATTTCTAAGTTGTTTAGCGTAGCAGAGGTCGAAGAGAGAAAATAAAATATTAATTGTTTTTTATGTATAGGTATATATAATAATAATAATAATAATAATAATAATAATAATAATAATAATAATAATAATGATGATGATGATGGCTCTTTAAATAATCGAGGATTGTTTGATGACTTATTTTAATCCTCTGCTGTAGGTTTTAACTGGAAAATAACGGTTTACTGGGTCAGTTAACTTGGAAATAAGTTCATTACAGTATTAAAATCCATAACGTTTATTTCCGGCAAGGATTTTAAAGTTTTTTATATCGAACTTAAAATTTTATGATCTATATTCGTTAAAAGCCTTTTACGAGATTATTTTATAAGTGGACAGATTACAAACTCGAGATTCTTCTTACGAGGGTATTAACTCCTTCGGTGGCAACTGGGCGACAGCCAACTAGGCGACAGGACAACTGGTCGACAACCAACTAGGCGACAGGACAACTGGGCGACAACCAACTAGGCGACAACAAACTAGGCGACAAACAAACTAGGCGACAAACAAACTAGGCGACAACAAATATATATATATTTATTTATTTATTTATTTATACATTATGTATTTTCATACATTAAATAGAAATTAAAGGTCCAAGTTTGAAAAGACTTTATGTGTTTTTAACGAAAATATCATGACTTAACCTAACCAATCGTCAAGGGCGTACAGTTGACCTAATCGGGCATTCAGTTGACCTAATCTGGCATTCAATCGACTTAACCTGGCATTCAACTGACCTAACCGAGCATTCAATTGACCTATCTGGGCATTAATTCTTCATTTTTTCTGCTACTTTTACAGATCTGACCGACGCTTTTGGCAACGAAAGAACTGGGTATTTTTATCAAAGGAACACACTTTCCCACACTTAGAGCACTTTTTCATAAACAGTAGATTCTACTCTATCTAAAGGGTGTGGGGTACAATTTTGTTCCATCAGCATAACAATTATATAATCTGCCCCAATTATATAAATAACGTTTTATAATTCTTTTATCTTAATGATTTATCATATTTTATTTTATGTGTAATAAAGTCTTTTCTAACTTGGACCTTTAATTTCTATCTAATGTATGAATATACATAATGTATAAATAAATAAATAAATAAATATATATATTTGTTGTCGTCTAGTTTGTTTGTCGCCTAGTTTGTTGTCGCCTAGTTGGTTGTCGCCAAGTTGTTCTGTCGGCTAGTTGGTCGTCGCCCATTTGTCCCGTCGCCTAGTTGTCTGTCGCACAGTTGCCCCTGAACCGTATTAACTCCGTCAATGAGATCCAGGTATGATCAATTATTGAATTATACATATAAAAGTGTTACTCTAGGAAGGTATTTGCTAACACGTCAACTCTAAAGTAGAGTTAGATTCCATTCAAACATTAATAACAAGAAGTAAATATTTTTGGTGTAGTACAATTTGCTAAGAGAGTTACTCTGACGTCTCTAAAGATGGTTAATTAAATTGTTACTTGAAACATAAATAAGAATTTTACTTTTCACCTCATTTTATAGAACCATTTAGACGAGAGTGGATTTGGATCTTTAAAAAAAACCCAGCTCACGCACTGAAGTAATTCCTCAACATTTGTCAATAGAACTAATGCTTCAAAGTTAATGGATTTAGTAATATTTTAACACTTAGGTTTTGAAGTTAATGTAAGGATAAGCTCCTCCCATAACACTGGTCAACAAAGTTTTTGTTTCAGACTCGAAGGTAACTGTATTCTATTAATTTGAGGGTGCTGATTTCGAATATAAACTTTTTTTGCATATCAGGTCAGCGTTTTCCTGTACAGAAGGTGGATTTCTTTGGTTGACCATATTTCCTGTAGATTTTTCATTAATGATTACTTTTCAAATGTTTGTGTTTAACTATGTTTTCATCTTCTTTTCTCTCTTTACAGATTTGATGACACTATTTACTTCTAGAGGTTGCAACAATAAACCTGATTTACTCTGCTACGTTTCTGGTTTATTCACTTCATCTTCACAACGCAGGAACATTATACCACTCATTAAACCAGCCTACTATCACTACTTTAGTTGTTGTCAACTTGGAGACCAAAAGAAAAGCTGGGCACCACATGTTTGCTGCACTTTCTGTTCAAACCAGCTAAGAGACTGGCTGAATGGTAAGCGAAAAAGCATGCCATTTGCAGTGCCAATGATTTGGCGTAAGCCAAAAAATCATGTGAATGACTGTTACTTCTGCCAAACCAAAATAACTGGGTTTATTTACAAAACCAGGCATAAGATTGTTTATCCTGTGGTTGACTCATCTATCAAACCAGTACCTCACAGTGATGAACTGCCAGTTCCACCACTACCAGAAGACAAAAAAGTGCTTCATTTCTCCTCTGATGAAAAATCTTCAGAACATAGTGCTGGTGATGCAGGGTTTTGTCCTCCTGGTAATGAAAATGAACCCCATTTCGTCACACAAGATGACTTGAATGACTTAGTAAGGGATGTGTATCTTTCTAAATCGCAGTCTGAACTTTTGGCATCAAGACTGAAACAATGGAATTTGGTTGATGGAGATGTACAGATAACATCCTTTCGAGAAAGAAGTCCCGATGTTTCATGCTATTTCAAACCTGTGAATCACTTATGCTTCTGTTCTGATATAAAAAGTTTATTTTCATTCTTTGATATACAGTAGAGGCGGGGCCACCAGCTTGACCTCCGTGTGAAGAGAGACCAACACACGAAACAACATAAGGTTCATAAGGTAAGGTAAGGTACAGCATGATCCCAGACAGTGGCGTCTTTTTACTGATTCATCTAAGCGCAGTTTAAAAGCGGTTCTTTGCACAATGTAACAACTACCCAAGTGTACCAATTGGACATTCTGTTCACCTGAACGAGTCATATGAAAACATGGTAATTCTTCTTAATGCTGTTAGTTATGAAAACTACCAGTGAAATATCTGTGGTGATTTGAAAGTGATTGGACTCCTTCTTGGCATGCAAAGTAGGTACACGAAATATTGCTGCTTTCTTTGCCTGTGGGACAGCAGGGCTACACAACAACATTACATCAAGACTGACTGGACTCCTCGTGAAACTTTTGTTTTCTGGACAGCACAGTTGAAGTCATTGGTTGATCCAAAAAAATCTATCTATCACCACTTCACATAGAGCTCGGTCTCATGAAAATTTTGTGAAGGCCCTGAACAAAGACTGTGGCGAATTTCAGTGTTTGTGTGACAAATTCCCCAGTACTACTGATGCTAAATTGAAAGAAGGAATTTTCATTGGGTCTCAGATAAGAACTCTTCTAAATGATGATGTATTTCTGGAACACCTTGAACAAAATGAATTATGTGCTTGGAATTCCTTCAAGAGTGTGTGCCAGAATTTTCTTGGCAGTCATAAGGCTGGTAACTATAAATACTCATCCAAGAACTTCTAGATGCTTTAAAGACCTAGGAGCTCGTATGTCTTTAAAGATTCACTTTTAGCACAGTCATCTTGATTTTTTCCTGAAAATCTTGTGATGTGTCTGATGAGCAGGGAGAAAGATTCCATCAGGATATATCAAAGATGGAAGAAAACTTTAAGGGACAATGGGATCCTCACATGGTAGGTGACTTTTGCTGGATGCTGAGAAGAGATAAACCAGGTGCTGAATTCAAACGAAAATTCAAAAAAACTAATTTCTGAACATCCAGTGTATAATCATTGTGAAATATACGTGTATTGAAATTTACACATTCTAATTTGTTCCATTTTAAAGTAAATAGTAACTGAAATGCTTTGAAAATTCATAAGAATCTTTTACGTAATGAGCCAAATTTTGGACTATAAGTGCAAAATTTCCTCTATTAGGGGGTCAGAATTCCAAAAATTGTGACCTGATACAGCAAAAACATTGCTATATTCGTAATCAGCACCCAAAAATTGATTAAAAAAGGTATTGAAGTACTTGAAGCAGAAAAAACGTTTTGTTTTGTTAACCAGTATAATCATTAGGATAAATGCTTTTAGGCTAATAACATAGGAAAGGGAATGAGAACTTTACTTTCACAGTTAACTATGAGAACTATGAAAGTAAAAATAAATTGCAAGTACTGAAGTAAGAGAACTATGAGAACTATGAGAACTATGAGAATTATGAAAGTAAAAATAAATTGCAAGTACTAAAGTAAGAGAACTATGAAAGTAAAAACAAATTGCAAGTACTGAAGTAAGAGAACTATGAGAACTATGAGAATTATGAAAGTAAAAATAAATTGCAAGTACTAAAGTAAGAGAACTATGAGAACTATGAAAGTAAAAATAAATTGCAAGTACTGAAGTAAGAGAACTATGAGAACTATGAGAACTATGAGAATTATGAAAGTAAAAATAAATTGCAAGTACTAAAGTAAGAGAACTATGAGAACTATGAAAGTAAAAACAAATTGCAAGTACTGAAGTAAGAGAACTATGAGAACTATGAGAACTATGAGAATTATGAAAGTAAAAATAAATTGCAAGTACTAAAGTAAGAGAACTATGAAAGTAAAAACAAATTGCAAGTACTGAAGTAAGAGAACTATGAGAACTATGAGAATTATGAAAGTAAAAATAAATTGCAAGTACTAAAGTAAGAGAACTATGAAAGTAAAAATAAATTGCAAGTACTGAAGTAAGAGAACTATGAGAACTATGAGAACTATGAGAATTATGAAAGTAAAAATAAATTGCAAGTACTAAAGTAAGAGAACTATGAGAACTATGAAAGTAAAAACAAATTGCAAGTACTGAAGTAAGAGAACTATGAGAACTATGAGAACTATGAGAATTATGAAAGTAAAAATAAATTGCAAGTACTAAAGTAAGAGAACTATGAAAGTAAAAACAAATTGCAAGTACTGAAGTAAGAGAACTATGAGAACTATGAGAATTATGAAAGTAAAAATAAATTGCAAGTACTAAAGTAAGAGAACTATGAAAGTAAAAATAAATTGCAAGTACTGAAGTAAGAGAACTATGAGAACTATGAGAACTATGAGAATTATGAAAGTAAAAATAAATTGCAAGTACTAAAGTAAGAGAACTATGAGAACTATGAAAGTAAAAACAAATTGCAAGTACTGAAGTAAGAGAACTATGAGAACTATGAGAACTATGAGAATTATGAAAGTAAAAATAAATTGCAAGTACTAAAGTAAGAGAACTATGAGAACTATGAAATTAAAAATAAATTGCAAGTACTGAAGTAAGAGAACTATGAGAACTATGAGAACTATGAAAACTATGAAACTATAAAACTATGACAACTATGAGAACTACGAAAACGATGAGAACTACGAAAACTATAAAATTAAACTAAATTGCGAGTATTAAAGTAAGTAACAATTATTTTTTCTGGCACTTTTGATATTAAAATTTTGAAAGATATAAATCACAAATTATAAAATGAAGAAATTAATTAACTTGATGTTGGACAAACTTAATTTAAACCTCATTAATATTCAAATGAGGTTCGCAATACACTCTCTGTGATTACATCCAATAAACGTAACTCACTCATGAAAATAAACCAACCAACCAACCAACCATCGATAATACACAAACGAAAACAGAATAATTATTTTAATTCACAAGAAAAATATTAAAAGAGATAATTTTGATGAATTAAGAAAGAATAAAAAAGAAGAATAAAGAATACAAAAAAAAGGTAATCTTTAAAAAACAAAATAAGAATTTGAGAAACCAAAAATAAAGAAAATACGAGGAACGGAACAAATAAATAGAAAAAAAATAGAAATAAAATATTCGCAAAAGAAAAAGAAAAACAACTCACTAAATAATACTAATAATAACTAAGACTACACTCGTACGAGATGTCAGTCGACGCCGTCGTCGTGTGGCCTTAGTGGTCTTGTGATCACATATATACCCACCCACATACAAACCGCAGTGGACGTCCTATCTCCGCCACGTTCTTCAGCATCGATAATAATAATAATAATAATAATAATAATAATAATATTAATATGAAAATAGATAACATCACATTAAAATTATTTATTCCATATTTCATTGCGAGTTGAAGCAATTTTAGATTTAAGAGATGAATAACAACACCACATACAACCACCACCACCACCACCAACAACAACAACAACAACTAATGCGGAAACATTTTTATTAAAGTCCTATTAACAAGAACACAGTTAACAGCTAACACGAGAAGTTAAAAACTACAAACTCGAGTAACATAATTTAATATTTAAAGCAAGAACGAGATTTGATAAGTGACATAATATTTTCTCATTCATCGTTCATCGTGTTGCAGACGTATAACGCAGAAGAGCAGAAATGGCGATTAGAAATAATTCGGATCGAAAACGCAAGTATTCCCCCCCCCCCCCATTCCTTCCACCGATGGAAGGCATCCCTAAAGGAGAGAGTCAAACAATTTTGCTCACAGCGACCCCAAACAATTGAAAGGTGTAAAGTAACAAATAAACAATTCCTATCTTACATGACACATACTTCTTCTTTCTGGAATACATGTCGGAGCTGGATTCAAAAGACACTCGTCTTTATTAGAAGAAAAAACAAAGGACTTAAGGAAAGCGACAACTGACCTACAACAACAGGTCACCACTTTCACTGAGAAAATATCCATATTGGAAAAATATGTTGAAGATCAGAAGAGTAAAAACGAGAAAATCTACAGTGAACAAAGAGAGGAATCCCATAAAGATACTTTCTTTCTTGCGGGACCCGGTATCCCAGAGGTGAGCTAATACGAAAATTCTAATACAGTAGTCACGAAAGCGATAAGGGATAAACTTTGCTTGAACATCTCTCAAAATATCATTACCCCTCACCCGCATCGAGTGGGAAGACCCAGCAGTGATGGTGATAAAAGACTCTAAATTTAAGCTTTGTGATACTCGTTGGAAGGCTGAAATTAGAAGTGTTCTCATACAAATCGAACCCAGTATATTCATTGATGACTCACTCTGTGATTACAGAAAAGAAATGTATGACAAAGTGCTAAAACATAAGAAAGAAAAACTCATAAAGACCCATTACGTGAGAGAAGGGAAGATCTATATTCGGAAAAGTGCGGTGGGACAAAAAATCATTATCTGTATGGACTAAATCCGACTACGATAGTTTCCGACAAACCATACAAATAACTGAAATGGCGTAAAACTCAAGGTAATTACGCGTAACTTAAAGCGTAACTCAAGGTAAATTCCGTTAAATGTTGTTATAACACTATAACCACACTGAGTTATTTACATAATATTAGTTCTTGCTTTGTTATATATTTCATTGTTTATCAGTTTTCCTTTCCTTATCCTCAATTTCAATACTATTTCGCTGTTATTCATTCTTTGTCTTAATTTTAACCTCTTTTTTTCTTTCTCCTTTCCTAGATTGGTATAAGTATTATCACTGACTCTATTTTTGTTATTGGTTTTTATAATTTCATCTATGACCAACACTTTGCATACTCTTAGATCTGTGAATGAAGTCATTGAGTTTCAAAATACTGTACAATAAATAGCAACTCTATGTCAGTGGATACCTTCTTAAACGAGAGACATAGTAACGGAAACATATCTATGTTGAATTTAAATATTAGAAGCCTTTCAAATTACTTTGATGAGTTGACGGTCAATCTAAAATTGTTACAATATAAATTTACCTGTATCATATTGACCGAGACCTGGTTAAATAGAAAAATAAGTAATTTGTTTAAATATACAGGGCTACGCGAGCCACCATATATGTAGAAATAATAACAGAGGCGGCGGAATAAGCATTTTTATATCCACTAATCATAAAAGTAAACGTATTGAGAAATTAACAGGCGTAAATGATCATTTTGAAACTCTAACAGTTGAGGTGAATATAAATAACATTTCCTATTCAATATTAGGCATCTACCGACCACCAAATGGTAACTTGCCATCGTATATTGCGAGTATAGGTACGACTTTGACTTCTAATCACATTAATAATAAGTACATCATTGCGGGAGATTTAAATATCGATCTTGCTAAAATTAACTCTAATAATAATAATGTTAATTTCTTCGACAATCTCGTCACTGCAAATGGCTTTAATTTAACCATAACTAAGCCAACAAGACTGCGTAGTACCATAGAAAACTCCACTTTATTAGACCAAATCTGGGTGCGATCTTCCCTTGACTGTATGTCAGGTATACTCCTATTACATATTATGGACCATCTGTCAACATACACAATGCTAAATAGCCATTTACAAATACAGGAGAAAATAAAAATTGACTATAGACCCTACAACTATAATAATAAATTGATATTTATCAGAGAAGTATCACGTTTCGACTGATCAAGAATAACTGAGAGTAACTGTGAAATAGAAACAAACTTTCAAACATTCTCAAAAAAACACTGATGGATATATTTAATGCTAATTTCCCTATAAAGTCGAAACTCCTGTCAAAAAATAATTATAACAACCAGTGGATCGCTCCAGCCCTCATTGCAAGCATAAACCGTAAACATTCTCTCTGTAAACTATAGAAGAATGATATTATCAATGAACAAACATATAAAAATTATTGTAACAGCCTAAATTCGCTCATAAAAACCGAAAAAGTGGACCATTATTGTTCTAAAATTACCGAGCAAAAATCTAATCCAAAAGGATTGTAGGATACTTTAAAGGTTTAAGTTAACGCCAAAAAAAAGGAGAAAGACAAATCTCGTATCTTCGTTATCACAGGATGGAATTTCCTACAGTGATCCCAAATATATGGCTAATTTATTAAACAAGTTCTTTTCCAAAATATGAAGCAACACGGCAGCAGCCATTCTAGAATCAGACAGTCACTACCAACAATATATGCCACAACCCACACCAAATACATTCTTTTTTGAATCAATTCTGCCAAACGAAACCTCAGCCATATTAAAAACTTAAAAATAAAAGCGCAGCTATCAGTTCAATTCTAGTAGAAATATAGAAACAAATATCAGATGATATAGCAACCCCACTCACAAGACTTATGAATGAGTCAATAGTACAAGGTGTATTCCCTGATTACCTGAAGATAGCCAGAGTTTGTCCAGTATTTAAATCGGGCAGCTCTGATTTTCCATCCAATTACCAGCCAATCTCCATATTGAAAGAATCGTATACAATAGACTAATCAAATTCTTAGCTAAATACGACATCCTAGGAAAAACGCAATTTGAGTTTAGAGAAGGCTACACCACAGAAGAAGCTATCAACATGCTGTTAGAAAATATCTATAAAAACCTAAACTATAAAAAAAGCACACAATCTTAGTTTTCCTCGACCTGTTGAAAGCCTTCGATATGCTCTTACATGATATCTCATTGGATAAATTAAACACGTATAGCATAAGGGGAAGTATACTAAATTCGTTTAAATCATATCTCTCTAATCGTCACTAGTATATTAAAGTAAAAAAAAAAAAATTCCCCAAAATGCTCTCCTCACATTGTATTACTCATTTATTCATCCACACTTGCAATATGGAATCACAGTATGGGGTAGTACAAATAATTATATACGATATCCGCTAAAAGTAATCCATAAAAAATGCTTACGAACTCTGTCAAACAATGATAACAGGCAATTTCATACCTGTCCACTGTTCATAAATTTAAATATTCTAAAACTAAATGCTTGTATAAACTTACTGTCGGTATCAGTATGCACAAAGATGTTAATAATAGAAACTGTACTTCGCCCATTCACAGGACGATTATAAATAGGGGTATCAGACCTACCATATTCATAATACAAGGCTTCCCAATAATTTCATACCTACACCAAATTATTCAATGCAAATTGTAGGAAATGCTCTCTCCTACAAAGGAGCAGATATCTGGAACTCTGTACCAATAAATATCAGACAAGCACTATCATTAATTTCGTTTCCAAAATCACTAAAGAAACACTTTATTAATGTATGTGTGTATATACTCATATGTATATAAATATATTACAATTTGTAAATATTACTAAACAAAGAAAATCGCCCATTATATATGCAAAATTCACAATCTTAAATCGGATGCACTCGCAAGTTATACAAATTATATATAAAAGTTTCTATTATATTACGCCATATTTATAATGCATCTCATTTATCTGTATTTTTATAACTTTCAGACTTTATCATTATTCCTAATTTGTAATAATAGAAATGAATTATTATTGGTATTTCAACATGTCCTCTTTACTGTATTGTTTACCATTTTTCTTTTGTATTATTTCTATTATTATTATTATTATTATTATTTCTCTTACTATACCGTATTCTTTACCACTTCTACTTCTGTTTCTATTATTTCGAAGACTATTTCAATTTTCATTCGTAATGACAAAATTAACTAAATGCGACTTTATCTTATTTTTTACTAATTCTATTTATATTTCTTATTTTTCTTTGTAAAAATAGAAGCGAATCTCAAAGATTTTTGCCTGAAAAGCTGTCGTGCTTCCCAACGGCATATTCAGATAAGAATGCTGTAATTAAACTATTTGCCACTAAAAAATACAAAATTAAATGTTAATGCCAACATTGTGTAAACCTATGTGGATATGACATATATCTTATGTAATGTGTTCTTTCTGAATAAAGACTATTATTATTATTATTGAAAACATTATGCATGCATTTATATCTTTATTAACATTTGTTAAGTGTTAACAGGTGTTAATTAAATCTCTTTATGGTTTGGTAATTGCATTAAAGAATAAACACGAAAGCGCTCGGTTACCATAAATTTAATTTTCCTCCGAATTTTTCTTTCATGCTTGATTTTACGCTTGGAAATGAGTTACCCGTCGTCATGGTAACTATATCAGCCAAACCGTGATTACTTTTAATAATGTTATAAAGGTTTCATTTTATGAAGATAATATAATAACTTTGGGGACCGCTTGAAATAGGAAGCTCTCTCACAATCTCCATATTAATGCGATAAATTTCGGAATTTGCATATCTTCTCTATCTCGCAAACAGATGTAACAGTGCCAGAGACGTGGCACTCGCCGGAAATTATGTATGACGATCGCCTTGTCGTCTTCTCAAGTTCATTTTTAGTTGTATTATTATTGTAAAGGCAAATATCTCTCTCTCTCTCTCTCTCTCTCTCTCTCTCTCTCTCTCTCTCTCTTTCTTTGTCTATCTGTCTGTCTGTCTGTCTCTCTCTCTCTCATTCTGGAAATGCATTAATTAAGACTATATAAACTGAGATACGAAAATTGTGAACGCAACTTTTTAAAGGTTTGCTCTCTCCTCAAGTGTATACGTGAAAGATTCATTCGTGGACCGACAACTGAATCTGAGTTATGACGTAATCTTGATTCAAGATAATTAATTATAGTAATGCTTTATTTATGGCAACAAGCGGAAAAGAGCTTTCCAACTGGAGAATATATTTCACATCACAGTTGGGACGAGGCCAAATGACTTTTATGAGAAAGTACGATGTTGTGGTATGAAAGAAGGAAATTTCAACCAGTCTTTTTTTAATGTCATCAACTTTGTTTCGTGAAGAAACATTTGGATTTGTTGAGGTGGAAATTGTTTTAATTTAATGAAAAGATGTTTCTCCATATTGGAATAATGGGTATATAATAATAATAATAATGGGTATATAATAATAATGGGTACATAATAATAATAATGGGTATATAATAATAATAATAATAAAAATAATAATAATAATAATAATAATAAAAATAATAATAATAATAATAATAATAAAAATAATAATAATAATAATAATAATATAATCGTTGAAGAGGGCCAGAAATTGATACAGTGCCCAGACCAGATTAATGCTGTCTTTTGCCCTAACTCCTGTATCATTATTATTATCATTATTATTACTATTATTATTATTATTATTACCAGTATCACTGGGATTCGAATCCCTGACCTCAGTGTTGGCTTCAATTCGCTTATAGGGAAACGGTGTTACCCACTAATCTACGGACGTTGGTGAGTATTGGGTATCATCGTATTCAATCTCATTTTCATTTCATTCCGTGCCCAAGAGTGAGAATCAAAAAAGGAGGCAATTTTTAGATCGATCTATTCTCATTTTATGACATTCTCATTCACGGATTTTCTACTTTGATCCAGGTTAGGTTAGGTTAGCTTAGGTTAGGTTAAATTCAGTTAGGTTAGGAAATATCAGCCATTGTCATTTGGCGCCTTTACCGCGAATACGAATGAAAGTGACATTCTTCTTTTGTCATGTGAAGAAACTCTTTTCTTAAATGTGAATTTCTCACTTTGGGCATTCTCACACGCGGGAATTGGAATTGGAATGGGAATGGGAATGACACTGAGAGTATTCTTTTTTTTTGGATCAAGTAAAGATAAGCACCCCCAACCTTCTTTAATTAGCCTTATAAGGCTAACTAACGAAAATATCACAACCTAACCTAACCAATCGTTAAGTCAACTGTACGCCCTTGACGATTGGTTAGGTTAGGTCGTGATATTTTCGTTAGTTAGCCTTATAAGGCTAATTAAAGAAGGCTGGGGGTGCTTATCTTTACTTGATCCCTTTTTTTTTTAATTAATTTTGCTTTTAATTTTATATCCCAGCCAGAAAATGCTGAAAGCCAAGTTTCAAGATTCGATACTTGTCAAGTTGCTGTATGAAAACGATTCCAAAATCTTGCGCGATCTATGAAATCACATTCACCATCACAAATCACGTAACCACAAAAAATCACAATCTAACGCTTATTTTCAAGTAAAAGAGACTTTATAATTTGTTGCATTCTCTATACATATATTCTTTTTATCTTTAAAATATATATTCTTTGAAAAATGTGACATATCCGAAAACAGTAATTTTGAAAATTTGGCCATAAAATGACCTAAGATGTTTTTATGACCATCTCGAATTTTTATAGTTCCACATCTGAATTGGTTAAGTTGAGGAACTGGTTAAATTAAATAGGAAATTGGTCGTTTTCACGAGGAAATAACTCCGAACGTATAAACTGTATTGTGAACTTGAAAGCGATTTAACACGTATTTCCCGTCATATCAGTACACTTTGATGTTACATAAATAAGATAACTTAAATAAGGCATATCTTTTTCTATCTTTTCACTATTTTGTATCCACGAATGAAGCAAAAGAACGCTATTACGATAATCCTTTTTAGGGACGTCTCTCTTATGAACGCTTAAATTTTTAATAAAGTTGTCAGCCAAGTTAAAGAATTGAGATTGTTTCAGTCTGCCAATAATAATTGTCTTTTCAAATTGAAAGTATTTTTAATCAATGATTTCAGCATGGATCTGAATCTCCAAAAGCAGAGTTGTAAAATTAGTTGAAGTACGTATAATTAATTACTTTTGTTTAATTAATTACTAATTTAAATTACTTAGAGATGTAGTAATTAATTAATTAATAATTTAAATTACTTAGAGATGTAGTAATTAATTAATTAATAATTTAAATTACTTAGAGATGTGGTAATTAATTAATTAATAATTGAAATTACTTAGAGATGTAGTAATTAATTAATTAATAATTTAAATTACTTAGAGATGTAGTAACTGTACTCACAAATTTAATAATTACAGTTTTAAGTTTAGTAATATTTAAAATCAATTTGCTTTAATTAATTTTTTATATTATGCCACTGTATTTGTGTAGAGTACTTTACCACAACTTTACAGTAAAAAGTAGGAACACTTTTTCATTACAGCATATACATAAAATAAGATGTAGCCGACTATATATTACGGTTTATTTACGGAGTTATAATTATTAACAGTAAAGAAATAATTTTACTCAAATACGTGTGTTCAAAGAACCGTATGATTCTTGCCACGCCAAATGACTTAACTTTCTGTTTTAAGCTTTTTAAATAACATTAGGTTAAGTTAATAATACTTAATGCCTGTGATTAAGGGTCACAGGCATTACGGGAAATGTCTAAAACTTTTAGGCACTACAGGAAATGACTGGTTTCACGCGTTGATTGCAATATATACATAAACGGTAGAGTTGGGAGAAAGTTTACAGAATTAAACTCAATCTATAAAAAGACTTTTCAGGGTTTCAGTAATTTTTACTGTTCATCTCATTAAAACAAACGTTTGTTTGCGCAATAACCTCAATTATGCTGTTGAATATGAAGAAGAAAAGTATTTTATATGAGTTTGCCTTTTAAAACCTCGCTACAGAAAACGGGTGTTCCTAATAATGCATTGAATTGGTACTTTTTGAAACTATTGCCAAATATTCTTTCATAAATGTAATTAAAATTACATTTATAATTACTTTCTTTAAGGATTAATTAAATTACATTATTAATTACATTGTTTCAAAGTAATTAAATTAAAATTACAATCACTTTCTTCAAAGAGGAACTAAATTATATACAATATTAATTACGTACATTGCTTCTAAAGTACCTCGTTACTTTACCTGACCTAACCTAACTTTACACTAACCGAACACAGTCTTTACCTAACCATGGACGGACATAGTAAAACTAGAGATGAGTGTGTGTATATATATATATATATATATATATATATATATACTCTTAATATTCTCGTCAAAATTGCTTAAGGAAATATTGTTTGCGATTTGTGACATTTCAGAAGAGTAATTGCAAAGTGTTTCCGAACTTGTCTTTACAGCAAACGATTCGAAAGTGGATTTGTTTCGTTCGGGAATTATCCTCTGTTGATATATTTTTAGTCGTAAATTTGGGGAAAGAAATTCGCCGAAAGAATTAGGTTTTTTAACAATTATTACTATTTAGTAATTTGTGGGCGTTATTTTAATTTTTTTTTCTTTAAATCTTGTCAAACTTTTTTCATGACTTTGTTCAATTATAACACTGGTCAACAAAGATTTTTCATCAGAGTAAAATTTGTGGTGGCTGGATAGCATTTTTCACGCTGATTCCAAAACTGCATTCAGATTTTTTCTAGCACGTATAGTTTTCAAGATGAAGGCATATACTGTATATAACTACACAGATTTAACCATTTTAAATAGGCAAAATACTAATATTTCAACATTTGATTGTGTTTATTTTATTGTGTTTTTTTAGTTTATTCATCTTATTTATTTCAATTATCTTAATTATACATCTTATGTATTTCAGGTGTGAGCTTTTACGTCTAGCAGCATTGTGATTCAGGCAACAACGCCGTGCTTTGTGTGTCAAAAGATCAGTCCAGTCCAAGAACTTGTTGTGTCAAGTTGGTGTACATTTTTTTTGAATTTATAGTTTGCTCAGGTCAGTCAACATGCCTCGACAATGTAAGAATGACCCCGACAAGTTCTGTTTCGTATGCGGCCAGTTGACAACTAAAACACAGCGACGAAGTATTACAACCGACATTAAGAAAATATACAAGCTATACTTTGGTTGCCATCTAGGTGACCAAGATAAACCATGGGCGCCACATCAAATCTGTTCTGGCTGTTCAAATGGATTACGTGATTGGCTTAACAAAAAGAAAGCTTCAATGCCATTTGCCATACCCATGATATGGAGGGAGCCGAGAGATCATCATGAAGACTGTTATTTTTGTAGTGTGAACTTAATGGGGTTTTCTGCCAAGAACAAACACCAGATTGTATATCCAAACTTGGATTCAGCACGTAGACCAGTAAAACATGATGAAACATTGCCCATTCCAATTCCCCCAAGTGATAGGCTAGATTCTATCATAGATGACATGGAAAGTGATGAAGGTGCAACTGGCGTTTCCGGACCATCTACAGAACCAGAGTACACTTTTGAAGGTAGACATTTAGAGCCTAAAAAGTTAACCAAGGACAGTTGAATGATCTTGTTAGAGACTTATCGCTGTCTAAAGAGAAATCAGAGCTTCTCGCCTCAAGACTAAAGGAGAACAATTTACTTGAGAACAATGTTCGTATTAGTTACTACCGAAAGCGGAATTTTGAATTAACAGCATTCTTTTCAGTAGACGGTCCTCTCTGTTATTGCCATGACATCAATAGACTATTTACAGCCATATCTCACGTATGTGGCATCTGAGTGGCGCCTCTTTATTGATTCGTCGCAGAGAAGCCTGAAAGCAGTTCTTTTGCATAATGGTAATATAATGCCATCCATCCCCATTGCCCATTCCGTCCATCTAAAAGAGACATATGGCAATATGGATATACTACTTAAGGCAATCAAATACGACAGTCATCAATGGAATGTTTGTGGAGATCTAAAAGTTATAGGAATGCTTATGGGTATGCAGTCAGGATTCACAAAATTTTGTTGTTTCCTTTGTCTGTGGGACAGTCGCGCCACTATAGAACATTACACCAAAAGTGAGTGGCCACTTAGGTATACATATGTCCCAGGGATAAGCAATGTCCAGTCTGTCCCTTTAGTGGATCCCCAAAAGATCTATCTGCCACCTCTTCACATTAAACTTGGTTTAATGAAGAATTTTGTTAAAGCAATGGGTAAAGTCAATTCTGAAGGGTTCCAATACCTTTCAAGGAAATTTCCGAAGGTTACTGCAGCAAAATTGAAGGAAGGAATTTTTGTTGGGCCACAAATAAGGGAGGTTTTGAATGACACTGAATTTGAAAAAGTCCTAAGTCCGCTGGAATTGAAGGCTTGGCTGGCGTTCAAATGGATATGTGAAAACTTTCTTGGAAGCAACAAGTCACCTGCGTATAAGGATGGAGTCAAGAACCTCCTTGATGCCTTCAAAGAAATGGAGTGTCGAATGTCGTTAAAAATTCACTTCCTGCATTCCCACTTAGATTTCTTTCCTGAAAACCTTGGTGCAGTGAGTGACGAGCAAGGAGAGCGCTTCCATCAAGATATTCAGATGATGGAGAAGCGCTACCAAGGATATTGGAATGAAAGCATGATGGCGGACCATTGTTGGATGCTGTATCGTGACAATCCAGGCCAAATTTACAAAAGGAAATCACACTCACAGCGCTTTTAATAAAATAATGTATATATTCTTTATTTATAAGTACATTGAATAAGGTATATGATGTATTTGTTGTCTAGCATTCCTAAGTGTGATCTATACATCCATAAATTTTCTTATAGCAATATCAAAAACTTAAAAATATCAAAACCAGTGTATCTATATAACTATACGTGCTAGAAACAAAATAAAACCAGATTCGGAATCAGCGCGAAACATGCATTAAGAAAAGTGTGATCATGTTTGTGATGAGAAAAAAAAGTTTCATTTTGTTGGCCAGTGTAATTACAGCTCAATATACAGGGTGTTCGGAAAGTCACTGTGCACTTATATAATCGAGATCGTCCACTCACGCTTGATGACCTGAAAAGTGCAATAACTGCGTACATAAGGTCCATTTCAAAAGAAGAACTGACAAAGGTGTTTCAAAATAAAATAAGACGGTCCAGGCCTGTATTGCTGTTAAAGGACATCACTTTCAACACCTTTTATAAGTTCTGATGGTCCCATCCATAACCTCTATCATATATATACTATGTTATACTATTGTATGCTATTAAATAAGTATAAGTGCACAGTGACTTTCCGAACACCCTGTACTTTAATAATAATAATAATAATAACCAGAAGAAGAATTAACGAAAGAGTTAACTGTAACCCTGATATTAACCTCCATTTCTGTCGGTGTCCTGAATTCATACGGCAAATAATGATAATAATGATTGGGGGTTGTTTAACCTCCTTCGCAACATCTAAGGTCATATGACGGAGGGGACCTACAGCTTTACGTGGGATCCGAACCACGGGTCGCTACATAATCTGGACACGGAGAACGGTCTCCCATCCAACTACTATCCAGACCCAATGTCGCTTACCTTCGCTGATCAACGGGAAGCGGTGTTACGACATTGGCTACAACGTAACCCAACAAATAATGAACGTGATTTAATAGTCTAACTCGTGCGTATCCCCTCTAATCCTCAACCCCACAACCTGACAACCCCTCGACAAACGACGCCTTCAGCCTCCCTAGCTTATCCCCCATTACTTCCTCTCCCCAAGATGTTATCTTAAAGATAAGCTCCCAGCCCCGAATTCTCTCCTTCTTTCGATGTTCGATGGCTAAAATTTGATATTGGAAAAAGGCCAAACGTTCGCCTATAAATAAATGCAATCTTAGCTTCGTCATACGATTTAAGGGTGCCTCTTTTGATTCTTTTGCGTCACCGAGAAGGCTCGCCATATTATTTGTATAATCTATACTTGCTTTCATTCCTCATTGCTATATGGGCTCTTTCCTGTTTTTTTCCTATATAAGTTCATACTTTCGTTTATAAGCTTTTGATTGCTTCATATATATATATATAGTCTATATATATATATATATATCGGGCTACGTAGTGGCCGATGTCGTAACACCGCTTCTCGAAGATCAGCGAAGTTAAGCGACATTGGGTCTGGGTAGTAGTTGGATGGGAGACCGTCCTCTGCGACCAGATTATGTAGCGACCCGTGGTTCGGATCCCACGTAAAGCTGTAGGTCCCCTCCGTCATATGACCTTAGATGTTGCGAAGGAGGTTAAACAATCCCAATTAAAAAAAAAAAATATATATATATAGTTCGAGACTAGTTTCGAGGCTAAATTGTTACTGTTTTATATATATAATCTTGCTTAACCTTGGTTTTGCTTCCGCTCGAATTGTTCATTCTGACGTAAAGAAAGTTTATTGACCACGGATGGTCAGAAATTACAAAGTCCTTGCCCGGACTCAATCTCATGACCTCCCGATCAGCAGACCAGCGTCTTAACTACTAGGGTACCCAGGGTACTCATTTGTTTAGCAACTATTTTTCAGTGTATGGAAAGGTGAACAGCTGGGTTTGCTGCTCTCCGACTACCATCACCGAATATCGAACCCGGGGGTGGTGGATTCGTAGTCAGCGGTGCTAACCACTACATCACAGAGGCGCATATATATATATATATGTATATATAAAGTTGAATGTTTATTATTATTGTTTCAGGCAAAACATGCAAGAGGGCGCTTCTGCTCGCACACAATATTTCTCATACGGTTAATTTCTTTACACTGATTTTCTTCGCCTTGACAATGAAGTGCAATTTTCAACCTTTTTTTCGAAATAACCTTTCCAAAAAATGACGATGGCCGAGAAATAAATTCCTCCGTTCTTCATTTTTATGAACGTTTTTTTTTTTTCTTTTTAATGACAAAATTTAGTTGAAATTTGAACCATTTTTCTTTGTATGAAGTTTGACTGTCATTCAAGATGAGATCTCGTTTACGTAACTTTTACTTCAGGTCCATCGTTTGATTGGACGTTGTTTGATTAATAAGAGATTATTTCGGAATTATGAAGGACTATTCCCTAAAAATTAATTTAATTAAATCTTGTTTATAAACGTTTTAAAGGTTTATTCCCCGCTAAACGTTGTAGTCCGTTATAAAAATAGGTTAATTTTACGTACGTTGTATCACTCTATCATTTTCTTTCTTTGTATGAGAGAATTTAGATGTAATATTTAGAGAAAAAGTGCGTTAAAATAATATTAAAAAAGATGACTGTTGAGAGTTTGCAAATGGCGAAAATATGAAGCGAGAATTTATTACGAAAGAATTAAGTCACGAAAGTTTAAAGTCAATTAAATTAAAATTACATTCGAAACTCTGGATATTAATTTAGGGCATTAATTTAGCGTGGAAACGTTTACTAAAACTTTAGGTTATGAATTAAAATTATATTTGCTCTACATATGACGCCATCCACTCACTTTCATAATTACATACGTAGAGAACAAAGCCAAAAGCAGTAAAGTTGCATTAAATCTTTGCTCCACATTTCATAAATGTTTACAGTATGTTTACAGTATGTAATGTTTACATTATGGACAGGGGCGAAATAAATTTGAGAGAACAGTAAGTGTTTTTATAAGCAAAAAGAAACCCTGTATTTTACATGCTCATTCGTAGCGTAAGGGTTGCCGTGGGAGTAAAATCTACGGAAAAGTAGCAAATATTTTCAAATTTTAGCAACAATTCATAATTGCCTGGAAAATATCCCTTAAATAATAATAAATAATAATAATAATAATAATAATAATAATTTTCACATTTTTTATTTTAATAGATTTCATACATTTCCAAGATGAACATCTTTTTTCATAAATGTAAACAAAATTTTAAACTGTTTACCTTGGATATAGTATATATATATATATATATATATATATGTTCGTATTCGTTGTATACTGGGTGAAACTGATATTCATAAGAGGAAATTTTATATTTAACCTTTAGAAGCATAAAGAAATTTGTCCATTAAGGGCAAATCCTTTATAACAGGGACTCCCAACACGGGATTCCCAACACGCAGTTCTTTTAGGTGATACGCAAAAGGGTTTTAATATGTAGTTCGCTAATTGATAATTACTTTAATGATAATGTATTTAAAAAGTAATATTAGTCGTAGATGAATAACCCACAACCTTTCAGGTTATGGTACTTAGAAAAACATGGTTGGGAACAGGGTTAAATAACTTAAACAGGTGAATGAAAAATATGGCAACTTCGAGGACGTGAAAGAAGAACTGGGCATTATTTAAATACCAATGGTATGAAGAATGACGCCTTTACTTATAAATAGATGGTGCCATATCACCATTCGAATGACGTCAAAACTCCTCCTTGAACTTAATTATTTGAATACTGTGTTGTTAAAGTACGTTTAATAATCACTGCACCCACCTTGCACATTGCTTCTCGCATTCACGCGAGGCACAGTGCCAGAAGTGACTTGGCTAAAAATGGGCATCAATACCAAGTTCAGGAATGGCTCGATCGCGAAGGTGCAAATACAATAACGGAGTTTATGCAAGATTCATTAGGTAGCGAGACCCTCTCATCCACATATCAAATGAAGAACTTGGCTCTTATATAATAGCAGTTAAACTTAGTAATAATAATGATAATAATAATAATAATATAAATAATAATATTTCTTCTTCCTCATATCTGTTCTCCTGTTTTATAGAGGATTGACAAAATAAATAGACACCGTCAGTTTTTTCTATAGTTTTTAATTTGATAATAAATATCAATAAAATTTTATTGAATGAATATATTTAGAATCGTGTTGCTTTCCCCTTTTCCATTATGGGAAAGACGCACGTTCTGACATTCCATTAATGAACTTTGCCATTTGTTCTTGAGGACATACAGCTTGGTGTCTATTTACTTTTGTCAACCCTCTGTAGATTTGCTGTGGACGTTTCTCTTATTCACTGTGAATGAACGAAACGTCAGCATCAAATCTAAACCAGGAGACCAAAAAAAGATGAGTAAGAAGAAATCTCAATACTACTTCAACCAGTAATAATAATAATAATAATAATAATAAATACTATAATTTTTTTCCTTTTGAGTTGATTAAGTGCACAAATGTCGCCATATCTCCTCAGAAACAAGCATTAAGACGAATCGCCGTTTCGAGACGGCTTCAATTGTAGGAGAAACGTTTTCGCTTCATAAAGAACTGTTAAAAGCGAGATTCAGATGCAAAACAGACCACAAAATAACACGATTTTAATTATTCATAACGGGTTTTAATTCATTTTTGAATCGTGGGTTTCACCTCAAATAGGTAAAATCCACGTGTCAGACCTAAGAAGCCAGAAACAAGTAATTAATAGGCACCAAATTAGGAAAAAATAAGGACCTACTGTAAGAGGAATAAACAAGAGATCAAATAGGAGCGAAATAAACACCAAATAGGCAACTATATGTTCTTAATATACATCAAATATGGACCAATTGAGGACCAAATAAGGGCCATATAGGCACGGAATAGCCATTAAATGAACACCGAATAGGCATAGAATAGGCAACAATAAGCACCAAATAGAGACTAAATAGAGGCCAAATAAGAACAAGATAAGGCCTAAATGGGGGCTTTGTTACTTCCACTTTTTAAAGGGTCCTTCGAAGATTCTAGTAATTTCCTGCTCAAGTCTCATCCGGAAGTTATTCCCGTTAATCGTTAATCTCCTCTTTAAGAGAATTAATACAGGTTCGTTAAACTTTTATGAAGAAGTCCATTTACTCGTAAAATTATGCAAATTATATTACTTTAGGTTTACTTTAGGTGAGTTCGAACGACGATTCAGGATGGACCTACGGTCGACCCCTCTGCAACACCCCGCCTCATTTGCGGGATTTGGTGAGGGAGGGAATTGCTGTCTGATCTCCTCCTGCCCTCGTAGCCAGTCACGCATGGCTGGTCAGGAAGTTTGCACAGGAATATATATATATATATATATATATATATATATATATATATATATATATATATATATATATATATATATATATAGTATAGGTTACAGGGAATTTGTATAACTATGGATTTTATTAAATCCCTAAAATGTTCAGGAAGTTCATGTAAGGTTAAGTTTTAACGAAACTATCACGACTTAACCTAACCAATCGTCAAGGGCGTACAGGGTGACCTAACCAGACATTCAATTAACCTAACCGGGCATTTAATTAACCAAGCATTCAATAATTTTCCCGTAGGTTTAACGAAAATATCACGACTTAACCTTACATGAAATCCCTGAACATTTTAGGGATTTCATGAAATCCCTAGTTATACAGATTCCCTGTAACATATATATATTCTGCCAAAAGTATTGGGCCAACCTTCTCTCTGTTAATACCTGACTGTTTCAGGCATAAATTATTTTGTAGAAGCATGTTTCGGGGTTGTTTATCCTTCTAATTACGAAGGTTACGTGACGAAGGAACCTACAGCTTTATACGGAATCCGAACCACGGGTAGCTACATCATCTGGATGCGGAGAACGGACACCCATCCAACCAGACCCAATGTCGCTTAACTTCGTTGATCAACAGGAAGCCGTATTCCGACATGAACACGACGCAGCCCACCAAAGACATAATAAACAGTCTGCTACCTGTTATGGTCAGTATTCGTACGTATAGCGCAAAGATTAGAACTGACCGAGTTTAAACGTGGCAAGATAGTCGGGTGTCATAGCACAATTCAGTGGGCGTATGGGTCTTTCGGCAAGTGTGGCTACTATACGTAGAGAACTGCATACAGAAAGACTCTTTGGAAAGGCAGCTGTGCATAAGCCATACATCAAAGCTCTGAATGTAAATCGAAGACTGCACTGGTACAAAGTTTATCGAAATTGGAGAACAAAACAGTGGAAACACGTCGGGTGAAGTGATGAGTCCCACTAAACACTGTTTGCACCCGGTGACATGCAGATTCTGGGTATGGCGACATCCTGGAGGATGCTTCGACCTTCAGTGCCTTGTCCCGACTGTTAAGTATGGAGGTGGTAATGCGTTGGTGTGGGCATGTTTATCATGGTCTGAACTATGTCTATTAGCGTTTGTGAAGGGTACCAATGACTGCCAGGGCGTAGTGTGACATTTTGGACAGCAGTGTAATGCCAGTATGGGTGGACTTTTGGTGAGGAGACGTGCCTGTACCAACACGACAACGCCCCTTGTCACAAAGCCCGGACTCCAACTTATTGCTTCGAACAAAATAACGTGTATCTTTTATTCAGAGCCCTGATCTCACTCCGATAGAACACCTCTGGGATGACCGAGAGCGGCACTTCAGGAACAGACCACAGAGACCAAATTCTCTCATCGCATTGAAACCAATTAATAAAATTTTTGGGGAAAACTGTTTCTAAGAGGATTAAGGCTGTCACCAAGCCCAAGGGTGGGCGTACACCCTATTAAACACACTGTGAACAATTATCTTCTGATTTAATTATGTTGTCTCAATACCTACAGTAGGAGAATATATATATATATATATTCTCCTACTGTAGGATCCTTTACACGTCGTTAATAATAATAATAATAATAATAATAAATAATAGCATTATTACTCTCTAAAATATTATTATTATTATTATTATTATCATCATCATTAATAACACTGGTCAACACTCATTTTATTGCCAATCATATTAGTGATTTTGGGGTAACTTTGTGGTGCTGATTCTGAATATGACATCGGTTTTGCTAGATTGGCTCTAATTTATGAGATAATTGGTACCCCATTGAAACACGTAAAAATGCAAAAAATTTAATGTTCAGGCGGAGCCTACTTACAAATCGCATTGAAATTGTCTCAAATCACACAAAAGTAAACACATGAAATACATAATGGCATTTTATTCGGTCTCACCATCTAGAATGTTCCGGTAGTTTCCCATATGCACGCGTTATGGTTACGTTTCCTATTAATTGAGGGTATTCATTATCTCAAGAACTAGAGCCAAATCGGAAAAACTACTTTCATTTTGGAATTCAGCAACCCCAAAATACCCTAAATTCGTACGAATTTCCTTGGCAACGAAAAAAAAATTTTTTTTGTTGACCTGTGTAATTATTATTTGTCATTAAAGGAAAGGAGATTATGGGACACCATTTGGGTTAAAAAAAAAAACTTGAACATTCTCGCTTTCGATCAAAACTTTGACCATCATCAAGTCTGAATGAGGAGAAGTTAAAGCCTATTTTCCAGACATTGTTTTATGAAATAATAATAAATTGAATATAATGAATTCTCTCTTCTCTTCGTAATACTGTAAAGGAACTCAGCGGTGATGCCTCTCTGCTTTCATTAATAAAAAGGCGTTTTTAAAAAAGGAATTTTTATATTAACAAAGAAATATTATTTTTATTCGCAAAATAAACATTTTAACAATAAGTTTTTGGGTTCTTTTTTGTTTTTTAATTTTGTTTTTTTAATTACTTGTTTAGAATTCCAAAAATACTTTTAAAATTATTTAATTAATTATTTAATTATTCAAAATTAGTTTTTTTTCAAAGTGTTTTGATTTCGTTAATTTAAAATTCATTTCTATAAAGAAAGGATAAAAAATTCAATAGAATCAAACTATATATATATATATACTGTATATATGACGCAATTGTCTGAATTCTTTATAAAGGATATGCCGTATCTCGAAGACTTAAGTGGGATTACATATCCCTCTCCCTCTCCAGTAAAGGTACCAGTTCTCGTGAGAACTAATTTCAATAAGAAACTCCTTTCTAAAAATGAAGAATAATTGGTCATTGCAGAAAAAAAAATGCCGATTTTCATATAAAATAGAACGTACAAATTATTATTATTATTATTATTATTATTATTATTATTTGTTCTACTCAATAAGTGCCACGAAATATTTTACAGTATCTAGAAAATTCTTATCATGTCCCTATAATTTTGATTGGCACTCACCATTTAAGTTTTATACGTTTTCTCTAGGGATGCACCGATTAATCGGTATCGGCACCTGGCATGCCGATATTAGGGAAATACCTTGCATTGCCGATTAATCGGTAAAATGCCGATTAATCGGCATGCAAGGTGCCGATACCGATTAATCGGTGCACCACTAGTTTTCTCTCTCTCTTTCTTTCTCTCTCTCTCCCCCTCCCCCATATTATATATAAATATATATAACGAAATTGTCTGAATTCTTTATATATATATATATATATATATATATATATAAAACAGGGTGGCGCAAAATTCAGGAGTCAAAAGGTCATCGTTCCATAAATTATAAATTTTTTAACTAAAAAAAAGTAATTTGTATTTAAAAATAGTGGCGGCCATAGAACGGGGAAAGTCCATTCTCTCTGGTTCCTGTCTCTCTGACTTTTGCGCCACCCTCGATATATATATATATATATATATATATATGTATATATATACACAGTTATGCATATTTATGTATACATGCGTATGAAGGCAAATGCAGCATTGTATATCAAAAAGATTATTCAGTTTTATCTTTTAACTTTCTCGTTCACTCTGTTTTCGAGGAATTTGGGCTCATTCCTTTACCAAATTTATTTCAAGTACCACTTTGGGAGCTCGTCCTTTTAAATCCCTGACAGGATATTAATAGAGTAGTTTAGGAACTCTTTGGCAGGAGGATTTTCTCCCCTCTTTATCTTCGAGGGGTTCGTTCCAACCTGGTATGCCTAGAATACTTTTTTCTTCCGAGGGGAATCGGAGTACTTTGCCTCACATTTTATTTAGTCATTAAAAAAAAGGTTTGTAATCTCCTTTTCGGACGTTTAATCGCCTCTACCCAGATTCTAACTTCAAATTTACGATATATCACCTTTTTCTAACCTTTACCTTCTTGTTTATAAAAACGTCTTTCTAAGTCCTTCATATTATTTCCTTTAAAGGGCAAGACTGTGTATATATATATATATATATAGGGATGCAACGGGTAGCGCTTTTACCCGGTAATCGGGTACGGGTACCTGAAGTGTAATACCCGATCGGGTATTGAAGACGTTCCAAATTTTGTTGGTTTAGTACCGCGACTTATTAACTGTGTGCAGTTCAAGCACTTGGCTTTACTATTATCTAATTTATCAATGACAAAATAGCCCCAAACCATACTACGATTTGCCATTTTGAATGTTTTGTTAAAAAATATTATATGAAAAATATATCAAGAAAAACTGCAAAACAATAAAATTAAAATTAAATTAGAATTTGGTTTTTACAACCCGTACCCGATTTTTTAGCAATTACCCGATCTGGTCTGGTACCCGTCACATCCCTAATATATATATATATATATATATATATATATATATATATATATATATATGAAATATATTTCACGAAGGTAACACGTGAAAAATATTTATGATGAATAAAACCACGAAGGAAAGGAAACACAAAATGGTGCTCAAGCGCTTGAGCACCATTTTGTGTTTCCTTTCCTTCGTGGTTTTATTCATCATATATATATATATATATTGTAAAGATACAACGCTCCTGAAGTTAACTGTGTTGAACGGTTGAAACTATTAATTAATTAATTTATAAATTTGTCTCGGATTTAATTAATGTCTGCAAAATTGAAGGTTATCGAAATTATATTAAAGAGAAAAGATTTGTTGTTAAGTGTACAATTTTGGAAAAAAGTTCGTCTAGAGTTATTTTTAAAAAACATAACAAAAATTAATAATTGGTAATAGTCTGCTTTACTTTAGATATTTCATTTTTGTTTATTTATGTATTTGGTGACAGTAGTGAAATTTCAAACACAAAACTTAATAACTACGAAATGAGTTAATTTAACCAAAATTGGTTAGTAATAATAGTAATAATAATAATAATTATAATTTTAAAACAGATCCTTAAGGTCTTGCGGATGATTTTTATAGTTTTCAAAATGGTATCGATTGGACAGATCTCCGTGGACTGTTTGTATATACGGAGGACGTATGTAGCTAATCCAGACTGAACGATGTGAGAAGAAACAAGTTGCAAGATTTTCAGACTTTTACTGTAATGTCGCCGGGTCTGTCTAGTCGAAAATATTTTCAAAACTTTCAAAATTGGTTTGAAGGAAATAGTTAAGAACAAAAGGGCTTAACAAATTTGTTTGTCATCTGGACAGCTAGTTGTTTGTTACGTCATCCTATTAAATCTTAACGTTCGACAAAATGAACTTATTAAGATGAAATTTTTCATGAATTATGAACCATGCGTGTTCCACTTGACCACAGTAAGTGCTGAAAGTGATCTCCTTTGTTTTGTATGCACATTTGAACGTACAGAACAGCGTGTTGTCGAAGGTGCACCACAAAACATCAATAGAAATCTTCCGCCTGTTGTCCATTTTGTGGCAGTTCTTTTATGGTGTGAAGACAGTTGCAGAACATTATTTCCTAATGTCTCCAGAGAGAGAAATCTGGTGGTGATGGATCAGATGTTGATGGCCACAAATTTTGGAAATGATTAGTTTACTGAAGAAGGATTGTAATTGGACATTCTCCTCTGTGATGTGTGGCATCTTGTCCCGTCTTGTTAAATGTATGCCTGTGCAAGTTCAGTGTCAGCAAATTGATTCACAAATTCATAAAATATGGCAGTGTAGCGATGGTTCCACGGAAAAAAAGTGGTGTAATAATCTTTGTTGTACCTACTGCACACTACACAACAAATTGTCTACCGTAAACAAATGTTTTATGTCAAGCGTATGACCTCTCGTTTACCCTGATTCGTGTTTTTGGAGGGATTGTCGTATCCACATATGTGAAACCATTCTTCATTCATGTTCCACTCAAGACAAATGTATTCCCACGAAAATTTGCGCGATATCGTTGACAATATTACACATGTTTCTGTAAATCAAGATTCCAAATGGTAGACAGAAGTCATACGGTAAAGACGTATAGTTTATCTAATTTTCGAGTTGTTTAGTGACAGGTACTAAGAAATATACGAGTTTCTGAGAAAATTCTTTCTGATGATTTATAGTTTTACATAATTTACAAATTTCTAGGAGAAAATCTTACACAATAGGCTTTTGTGCACTTCAAGATTAATCAGCAATTTTGCTTGTTTTCTCAGATTTATTTCTCATCAAATGACAAACTAAGATCGTACTTATCATCTTTCTTGTTACAAATTCCTCCTTCTTGAAGGCGTTTGCATTCTTTGTACGACTTAGTCTTCACGCAACACTTCACAATAAAAATGCACTCCTGCATGAAGACAAAAAGACGTGTCAATAGTCACTCTAAATTTGTATTTTCCATTTTTTTCCTTTTTGGTGTTTTGGTCATACATATAATATATATATATATATTATAATATATTTTTTAAGGTCTTTACTTATTCTTAGCCCAGATTTGTGTGAAATAAGCTTAAGCTTAGATGACTACATCACTTCAAGGGTAAGTCTGAAATAAACGGGGGATTCGATAAGTTTTCTTTATTTTCAAAATTACCGAGGTAGTGTAGAGTAATTTTGAACTACTTAATGGACCCAAGCTTCTTTGACACAAATTTCGATTAAAATAAGTCGGTAGTTTTAGAGTGTACTACGTCGTCTAAGTAGTTCCGAAAGTCGTGCGTATAATTCAACTTTTATATCTGTTGCTACTTTTTCTTGCTTCCGCATTTCCGTATTGAACCCCACCACCCCCTCTCCCGGATTTACATCTTCAGCAAAAGTTGCAAGTTTCCCTTTTAATTCGCAGCGGAAGTTGGTTCTAGCCGGAGGGAGATGGGGAGCTGTTAGTACGGTCATAGGCTACTCTCTTCCGCTTTACAGGCGGAAGTATACTACTTGACCTCGAGTCCTCTTAGCAGTGAATGTTCTCTAAATAATGTCCTTAATAAGGGAATTTCCGGATAAAAAAAATACATATATACATATACTGTATATATATATATATATATAATAATAATAATAATAATGATAATAATAATAATAATAATAATAATAATAATTTTTCTTTAATGGTTGATATTATTTTTGATGAATATAATAGTTTGGTGTTACTGAATTTACTGACCAAAATGTTTCTAAAACAAGTTGTACCATCAAATACAATACTCGGGATACACCGAGTCGTAAGGTAGGTGTAGTTCACTGTATAGAGACTTTTGTGACGGACTGTAACTGTAAATCATCGTTTTTGTATGAAAAGAAAAAACAGAAGATTTTGAACAGTTTGTTTGTCACATAAAGATGCAGTACTTCTAGAGATTATGACACACATACATGCACACATGCACAAAGAGAGAGAGAGAGAGAGAGAGAGAGAGAGAGAGAGAGAATATGCAAAAAAAAAAAAAATAAAATCCTTTTGAAAAATTCTAAATAGGAGAAACTTTACTTCCAAAAACAAGTGAATAAAAAAAAAAAATTTATGATGTTAAAAAATTAAAAAGAGAAATATCTATTTTAGACCATTTTAGTTAAAATTATTTTTGGTAACATTGAAAAACACCATTTCTGAAGATATGATATTTTTTTTATAAAGTCCTACCTTCGTTTTAAAACCTTCGTTTTAAACCTCCTTGCCAAGTTGTTAAAGTAAATACTTAAAATTCTTTGAAAGGTCCAACTTTTGTTTATTTAGGAAAAGAAAACGGACCCGTACCATGGGATACTCAATTATAAGGAGCAAAGAGCGCTATTGGCTTCTCAGAAGAATGGAATAGAGTGATATTTTACGTAATTGAATTAAATTTTGTTAAGTAATCACGAAATCAAGGTTTCACAAAGCCGAAGACTTAAAAGACGTTTTCAATTCATTTAACTTTAGATAAATTAAAGGAAAAATTCGGTTTACTTGTCTGTCTATTCGAGAGAAAAATTTCCGTTTGTTTTAACGAAACTTTAGTAATTTGTAGAGTGGTGATACTGAAATTCATTTTACTTAGATAGAAACGTTATCTTATGAGATATGACGTTATACAGCACACACACACACACACACACACACACACACTAAGAAAACTAAATATTGTTAATAATAAAGTTATAGGCACAAAGAACTAACTTTTTCTCTAAATTTTAAAAAAATTTTAAAAGAATTTTGAATAATTTTCAATATATTTTTACACATTTGAGCTGATTTTTCGATATATTTTTCAAATACAATTTGATTTATTTATTTGAAGACAAAAGTACGCTTCTCACTGTTTGATGAGGTCATATTTATCAGCGAAAAGTGGTTCAGAAATAAAGTTATGAACATTTTAATATTTGTGATTTGCATCATGGCGCTATTCAGTGAATAAAAAACACATCATCAACCTTTTTTAACGCCGACTGTTGTTCTTATGGCAACATCAGCTTGACAATCGATTTTGAGCCTTACGATCAGAATATTAGAGTTTATTTTGTCTTGAACAGAAAACATTTTTTTTTTTAAATAAAAATTTTAGAATTCAGGCGTGAAAGAGTTATAAAAAAATAATCAAATGAATCATTTTTTTCTCTCTCTCTCTCTCTCTCTCTCTCTCTCTCTCTCTCTCTTCTCTGATATACTCGTGTGTGTGTATATATATGATGCTCAATAATAAATAAATATAATTATCTTCAAAAAATGAGCATTGAGTGACCTTCAATATGGAATTTAAAACACGGGCATCATATCAATGAACTATTTATTAATAGTAAATTGAAACATGAATAGTGTATTCATAAAAATTTCTTTTGAATCAACAAAATTTTAATCCATTGAAATTATTTAGCAGATGATCAATTAAATTAATTTAAAATTCTCTCTTTTCTATATATTTGCGAAAGTGGGCTGAAAAGTAATGCCTCCACTTGAATAATTCTGGATTGTGTAGAGGTAGCCAGATGAAACCGGTTTTGTGTTGTAACTTGATATCTCCACCTCATTTCAGATTGTGTACTGTAGAGGTAACCAGAAAAAACCGGTTTTGTGTTATAGCTTAATATAGCCTACACTCATACCACACGTTGGTTCAGTATCGATTACGATGGAAAGGAGTAAAGCCATAATTGAATTTTTAACCGCTGAAAGTGTTGCTTCCATAGACATTCATCGGCGAATGCAAGCTGTGAACGGCAAACAGTGTGTTGATGCGAGTACCGTTCGACTTTGGGCGAGTCAGTGTAAAGAAGGAGAAGCAGGACAAGAAGATTTGCGAGACAAACCGCGAAGTGGAAGGCTTGTAAAGGCAACCGACTAATCTCATCGGAACTACGTTGACGAACTGATTCGTGGAAATCGTCGCATTAAACAAAATGAAATTGCGGCAATGCTCGTTATCTCCAAAGAGCGAGTGGAACACATTATTAGTATTCTCGGTTACCGAAAGGTCTGCGCCAGATGGGTGCCTCGCATGCTCACTGCCGAGATGAAAACTGAGAGACTACGCATTTGCCAAGCGGTTCGAAAATGAAGGAGGTGAATTTCTGCACAGCATTGTGACAGGAGACGAGACGTGGGTCCATCATTATGACCCTGAAAATAAATAGCAATTCATGGAATATTGGCACAAAAATTCACCGCAACCAAAAAAATTCAAACTTCAAAAATCGGCTGGAAAAGTGATGATGACTGTTTTCTGGGATATCAATGTTGTTTTGGAAGACTTTACGGAAAGAGGACAGTAATCAACTCCGCACGTTATATTGAAACTCTGAAGAAGTTGAAAAAACGGATCAGGAGAGTTCGTACCCACAAAAACGCAGTCATTGTTCACCATGACAACGCACGGCCTCACACCAGTGTTCAAACGGGAGAAGCAATTGAGGATCTGCAATTCACCGTCTTGCCGCATCCACCATATAGCCCCAATTTAGCACCATGCGATTTTCACCTCTTTCCCAAACTTAAAGAACATTTCCGTGGAAATCGCTACGAGTCTGACGAAAAGGTTAAGGCTGCCGTGAAATTTTGGTTTCGTAGTCAAAGCTCCGAGTTTTACCGGGATAGATTTCAAAAACTCATTTATCGTTGGCGTAAATGTATCTCGGTAGAGGGTGATTTTATAGAAAAGTAAATGTATCGTTTTGAAGAATAAACTCTAAGGTACATATCTGCTTTTGTTTCGATCAAATCCTTCAACCCGTTTAAACTTTATTTGAGTGGAGGCATTACTTTTCAGCCCACCCTCGTACATATATATATATAAGGGAGAGGAGGGGCGACAAGCTTGACCTTCGTGAAATGAGGAATCATCGCGCGGAACATTTGAAAGGTTGAAAGGTGTATATATACACAGTATACTACCACACAACGAGTGGTAGTAAATGAAGTTAAATCTGAAGTCTCGGAAGTAGAGAGCTCTGTCCCACAAGGGGCAGTATAAGCTCCCTTGCTGTTCATAATAATGATTGCATGTCATATTTGTGTCATGTTTCGCAGATGACACAAAGATATGGAAGGAAATATTGAACGAAGGTGACATAAGAAAATAAGAAACGACATTGAAACGTTATTCCAAGGGGCAGAAGACAACAATATGAAGTTCAACGAAGAAAAATTCCAACTTTTAAGATATGGTAATAAAAAGGAGTTACAGAATAAAGGGTACAAAATTCTGCAAGTCGACAGATAACACCAAATCCACAAGTCAGGGATCTTGGAGTAATAATGTTGTCGGAATGGAAATCATCTGGAGGAGCTTCCGCAGCAGAAAAGCAAACATCATGCTCAAATTATGGAAGAGTCTAGTCCGACCGATAATTGAGCATTGCTCAGTACTCACAAGCCCATACAGAAAACGAGACATTGCGAACATTGAAGCTATACAAAAGACCTTTACGTCTAAGATAGAGGAAACGGAAGGTGAAGACTACTGGTCTCGACTACAATCCCTGGAACTCTACTCTCTCGAAAGAAGGCGAGAGCGGTACACAATAATTTACATATGGAAAATACTTGAGGGCTTTGTCTCTAATCTTAGAAATGAAATAGAAACAAACTGGAATGAGAGAAGAGGCAGATTTTGTACGGTCCCAGCTGCGGTGGGACAGGAGGCCATGAAAACGAGGATGGAAAATACCCTCAGAATACGAGGCCCAAAGCATTTTAATGCCCTATGAAAAGAAGTGAGGAACCTCCAGCACACCGACCTGAATAACTTCAAGAACTAGCTGGACAGATTCCTGTGCAAAGTCCCTGACCAGCCATGCGTGGCAATTTCCTCCTTCACCAAATCCCGCAAATGAGGCGGGATGCTGCAGAGGGGTTGACCGCAGGTTGATCCTGAACCGTCGTTCAAACTCACATTAATTCTGTCCCATAAATTCTGTCCCATAAATTCTGTCCATAAATTCGGCTGCTATTCTCCCACACTTGAAGATCAACAAGATTGGTAGAGCGATAAAACAGAAATCTAAAAATAATATTTGATAAGATGCGATTCTTAATAACTATAAACGAAGTACATTTTCGAACATTAACTTAATCTCCTTATCAAGTCTTCTCCGAAAGATTGATTCCCGCTACGCATTTAAATTTATCCTTCACGGAACTTCGATTGGAATTCTATTTTCCGCTTCTTACGTTAATGGAAGACACATTTATTGGTTTGCATTATTGGTAAAGGCATTTTCGCGTTGGTATACCAATCAATGAAGGATTTCGCTTTTTACGAGAGAGCGTTGATGGCTTTCGAGATTCCATTAAAATTCGGCGAAGCTTTTCATTTTTGTTATAACTCATTTTGTACGAGAGAGAGAGAGAGAGAGAGAGAGAAGAGAGAGAAGAGAGAGAGAGAGAGAGAGAGAGAGAGAGAGAGAGGTAACTTTGGTTGTCAACGAGATGTCCGCAGACGAAAATCCGACAATTGATTGCATCGTCTTTCGAAAAGCCATTTCGAAATTCAAAATGCGAAATGAATTCAGATGAAATTGGGCTTTATTTGTGTTAAAAAAAAACAACAGTTAACTTGCCGTGTTATTCCATTCACACCTTTATTCTGGAACTAATTATGGATATTATTGCCTTATAAGACAGTTGCCGAAAGTAATTCTATTTCGTGTGATTATTATTATTATTATTATTATTATTATTATTATTATTATTATTATTTATTACTGCGAGCGCATCATATCAATAACCTCTCTGCTTACGGTCTAAAACGTGTATATATATATATATATTATAAAATTTCTATCTACTATATCCCACTTTAAAAGGAATCATGATATCAACACCGGAAGTAGAATTTTATACTTCCTTCCTGTTAAAACACTCCGTATAACTAAGCGGAAATAATTATTCTATAAAAAACCGTCTTTGCTCCAAAGCAAGCGTCAATTAGTTTAAAAAAAAAGATGAAAATGGTCCATGCATCAGACATTCAATTGCTGTTTGATCTTCACTTGTTCTTTTTTAAGAACATTTTAGATTGTTGTAGTTTCATGTTCTTTTTTGGTCTATGTTCTTACATTGTTCAGTAATTGTTCAATAATTATCTTTTTTTTTTATGAGTGTTCTTTCAGTAAAGGAATTAAATAGTTTTCTTATGTATAATTTTTATTGGATAAATCACAGAAAGGATGTATTATATATATATATATGTGGAAACTAATGACTTCTGCAATCTACTTTGACATAGTACAATTCAAAACGAATCTAAGTACACATAAAAATATTAAAAATAGTCACATTCAGCTATAATATATAACCAACCGTCACTAGAACTAGTAAAGTCTAAAATTTAAAGCTATACAAATACTAGGAACTATTGAAATAACGCATAACAAGACAAGACAAAACATATCCAACATACTAAGTCCAGACGACACTTTGAAAACGTTTTTCTAGGTTTTTAACTAAATGAAATAACTATCACTTCATCTTTGCGAAAACACTTTAGTAACTAGAACTGGTTCAAGCTTCTACATCAACCCGATACCTACAGAAAATGTGTCCTTAATAATTTTGAATTCCTTGTAGGTGTACTGGGTGCTGGCCATAACTTTGCCGATAATGGCTTCTATATTGTCCATCCATTCCACATACTTCGAACATCGGAAGTCGTAAACTTCCTTCACAAAACCGTAATTTTCCTGCCAAAACGTCATTCCTGCAACTGCAAGGAAAGACTCGACTCGTGCGACTGTCGCCTTACGCTTCTATGTTCACAAACGAAAGAGATCCACCGTCTGTCTGACGGCGCGCTCCACTTTCACCCGGCGGTCTCACTCTCTAATTCCTCCAGAGTTACGAGGGCACGTAGGGGAGAGAGGGTAAGGGAAGGGGAGGGTGACTGACAAATGCCAATACCAAGTGGTATATCGCTTCTCAATTCTACCCCATTTTTCCACCCCTCACTCACCGTTTGGCATCATTTCGCTGCTCCCAAACCTTGTGTTAAATTCGTCGAGTATGAACAAACGTTCATCATTACCTGCTTTTGGTCATTCGCTTTTCGAGCAACGAAAATACTCTCGTTTGAAATACTCTGATTTCCTTTCATTTCGCACTCAAAACAAACAGTAATACAAACACACCACACACACACACACACACACACCACACACACACACACACACAGAGGGTTGAAAAAAGTAAATAGACACCACAATGATTATCCTGGAGAACAAATGGTAAAGTTCATCAATAGAAAAACTGAACGTGTCTATACTTTTGTCAGCCCTTTGTATATATATATATTATATATATATATATATATATATATATATACATATATATATATATATATATATATATATATATATATAAAGAGAGGAGAGCGAGAGAGAAGAGAGAGAGATATATATATACATAAACAAAGTGAAACGAGTTATTTAAAAGACTCACTTTGGCACAAATATCAACTCCTTTATACAGTAGTCAGACTACGCGGTGCACACACACACTCTCTCTCTCTCTCTCTCTCTCTAACCACGCATTATATATATAGTTTATTTCATACATTTTTCGTACAGAACGTCCCCTTTTAGATGTAAGGGAAGCGAGAGATGATGTTCGCGAATCTCAGTATACTGTAGAATGCTCACTGTTTTGTGGTTCGCCCAAATTTAGATAAATTGCCTTTATATCTTAATTAATAAAGACATATATTTAATGCCTTTGCAAACGGCTCTTCCCATTTTAATACCTACAAGAATGCCCTTATATATATATATATAAATATATATAATATATATATAATATATTATATATATATGCTTTAATGTTTACAACGCAGATCGTTGAGATTGAACGTGAAATGAAACACAAAGGCTTCACTGTTTCATAAAACACTGCTAAGGTCATTCAAAGTATACGAGCAGCTCGTAACATCATTACCACGTATATAGAAGGTCGACGTACTAACGAGGTTTCCCTGCGTGGTCGATAATCTTTTCCGTACCATTGTCGTTAGTTTGTATTGCAGACATCTTGGTTTTATAGGTCCGGCTGAATGATTCATCAGGAGCAAGATGCACCGTAAATTTGTTTCTTCCCCAAGGTAAAACAGCTGTACCCATTCCAAACATAGACAGATCCATATCACCTCAGTCTTGCTTTACACAAAATATACCAAGAACTCAAAATATCTGAGTTTTCAAACTTTCAGTCTATACGGCCTGTATCTCTGTAATGTATCTCTGTATGTTCAAAAATGATATTGTGTTATTTTGTCATTACGATATTAAATAAATGAAAACCTATAAAAGACATTAAACCTAAAAATATTACTGCTTTGAAGCTACAACAGCGTTCTTACCTGGCACATGAGAAAGTAGGAACACTATTGGAATGGCCTTACTTGCAACTTCAAAGCACTGACTAAGACCTCGCATTTATTAAGGTTTTCTCATGACAATTCTCCCTTTATTACTGAATAATACTTATAATAATTCACTTTTGTGAGGTAATAATTCATTTTTCGGGGGTAATAATTCATTTTGGGAGGTAATATAAGCACTTAATGCCTAATCACCTAAATTAATGGGTGTTCAGAAGTCGCGCACCACAGATTCAGGTTATCCTCACCTATAAATATGGTACGCGACTTCTGAAACACACTCTATATAATAATCCTTATAAACACATCAATATTATTTAGTATTTATCTTGTAATCAGTTAATTTAACAAGTAATAATTTTTTTTAGCTTATTTGCGAGACAGTGTTGAGATGAAAATCCAAATAGTAAATAATAGTAAATTTGGAGCTCAAACCACTTTTAGCTGACAATAATTTCTAGTGATTGACAAAACTCACCAAATGTCCAGAATTTTTTTCCTTGAATACGAAATTCTTGACGAAGATAAACCAATCTAACCTAATTTTATTCAACCCAATCTAACCAAACTTAATCTAGCACAGTTTAACTAAAATAATTTACTCTAACCCAGCCTAGGATATATATATATATAAAATACGACATGGTTTATAACCTAACCTAACCTAATTCTATCAAATTTTTACTTGCAAAGACAACTATTGCGAGTTTTAGAGATACTAAAACTGAATAAACTTTCTTTCGACACAAAATGAAGAATTTTCTACTCTTTATCTGATTTACTTTCGAGATTTTTGTAATTTCATTATTATTATTAATATCTATATTATCTATATCTATATTATCTACATATTATCTATCTATATCTATCATATATCAGCGATTCTCCAACTTTTTCTTCTTTTGTACCCCTTGAATTCTTTTACGAGATTTTCTGGATTTTCGAGAGAGAGAGAGAGAGAGAGAGAGAGAGAGAGAGAGAGAGAGAGAGAGATAGAGAGAGAGAGAGAGAGGATTTTTACTTTCTTTACGACCGTGTGATTCGTGGTCGTTTGTTAATCGTACATATATAAAAATTAAAAGGGTTATAGTTTTCAGGACCCCTTCGCGTACCCACTAAGGGGTACTGTTATCTTTTTTTACTCGTATTTAACTTTATACAGATTCCACTGCCCACATTTTTTATGTACACACATACATACAATTGTGTGTGTATGTATATATATGAAAAAAATCACCCTATTAGGATTCGAACCCACTACATCTTAAATAGGAGGTGGAGGGCGATAGCCACTATACTACGACGGGATAAAAGTTAACATAACCCGTCATACATAAAAAGGAGAAATAACGCTTTCAGGTTTAGAAGCATTTTAAGTGTTAACCCTCCCGCACTCGAGGTAATGACCAGCGTTATGTGTTTCCTTAGTTGTTTAATTGTATGAGAGATTGTAGTAAATTTTATCCATCGTAGTAAGTGGCTAGCTCCCTCACCTTCTACTTAAGAGGTGGAGGGAGGGTCGAATTCTGTTGGGGGCAATTTTTGCATCATGCAAAATCGTACGTGATCATGTACCATATTTTCTATATATAATATATATATATATTATAAATATATAGTATATATATATTTCCTGGTATCTCTGGGTTTTGAAAAAAAAAATTGTCTGGCGTTAAAAGCTTGATAGTAATTAACAGTGGCGACTCGTGGTATAAATGTATTGGGGTGCGATTTCATAAAATTTATAATTTTTAGAATTGTAGTACATAAACAATCACATGGTGCTTTCCGTACGGTACTTATATGTCAAAAGAAGCCATAAATTTGTATTAAAAAAATATTTTAATAAAATATAAAAATAATTGTTGAATAAATTTGACTATAATAAATTTGACTATAATAAATTGACTATAATAATGTACCACTGTACGACAACACGGACTCACAATAGGCTAGTGCGAATCCAACTGCCGCTCACAAGAGTACTGTACTTGTATTAACATATGCGGCTATGCCAGACGTACAATTCTAGTTAATTACAAATAAGTAATAATTTTAATAAAATACATATAAATGGCTTATATCATTATTACTGAAGTAACTATTAGTAAAAATAAAGTTATTATAAAAAAAATTCGCGATTGTACTTATATTTTCATTACAACAGTAAAATATAATTTATATTTACTTGAGCGAAAATCTATCGCTCCATTTGGCTGCAATATTATTTTGTATTCAAACAGCGGTACGCTGTTTGAAGCTATGCTATAAGTTTAGAATATTATGTACTATATGAAGGCTTACTCAAAATGCCTCATGAATCATGATATGCCACATGAATTTTTAAAATATATTTCAAGAATATTTATTTTAATATCTTAAAATTAATATATTTTTTATCTGTTAAATTAATATTTATCGTTTCAAGCAAGGGGGAGCGACCGCTCCATCGCTCCTATACGCCAGTCGCCACTGGTAATTAATACCAACCTAATATATGATATCTGCAGTGATGTAGTCGAAACCACCATGGCCGAGATTGAAACTGAGACCAGGAAAAAGGTCTCGAGACTGAGACCCTATACAATTTTGGCATGTATTCAATACTGTGTAATGCCTAATTCTTAAGCTCTGTATTTCACATTCTGAATAAAGACTTTAACCCTTTCACTCATTTACACAATTGTGTAGCCGACATATAAACCATATTTATTCTTATGTAACCACGTATAAAGGCAAATTTCCTTTCTACCATACTTCATAATTCGTGAGCGAAAGGGCTAAGGAGGTTATCGAGTGACAATTGCCAAATTTACTCTTAATTTATTCACAAATTCATAGTTTGGGACAATTTTCAACAGCTAACGGCCTACTTAAAACGAGATAAGTGTTCGTTGAACTTGAGGAACATCAACATACTCAGCAGTGATGTAATCGAGACAACCGAGACTGAGACCTAAGCACCCGAGACCCAGACCAGAAAAAAAGATCTCGAGACCGGTCTCGAGTCCCGCATTACTGGATATCTGGTATCTGATAACTGACCCTTATCTAATTATAATAATAATAGTAGGCCCGTGTTTTAATTCTCTCTTATCTGATTAGAAAGATTTTTCTTTACACTTAATTACACTCACTCCCGACAGGTGTAAAACTAAATTAATTAATCAGAACTCTGATATTACCTATACCTTTCCTCTTACTTCTTCCTCCTACTTCTCCCTTTCCCCCTCATCCTCCTCCTCACCCTGTTTATTTTCGTTCAGTCTTCCTCTCAACGGAGACACACGAATTAATTTAAGGAAAACAAGGAAAAATGGAAAACAACATGGACAAACTGAAGTTGAGGAAAATTTAAAATACTTTCTCTCGTTATCAACCCAATTGTTGTTTTTTCATCTTTATTATAAATTGAAAAATCTTTTAGTTCTTATATAATATATATATATATATGTGTGTGTGTGTGTGTGTGTGTGTGTGTTACAGGGAATCTGTGTAACTAGGGATTTCATGAAATCCCTAAAATGTTCAGGGATTTCAGGTAAGGTTAAGTCGTGATATTTTCGTTAAAACTAACGAAAATATCACGACTTAACCTTTCATGAAATCTCCTAACCAGTTTGGTTTTAAAAGGTCCCACTCAACTGACCTGTGTATATTATGTACTTAAACAAACAATATCTAAATACATTGATAGTAATTCAACTATTTATAGCTGTTTCCTAGATATAAATAAGGCAAATGATAGAGCGAACCACAATATTTTATTTAAAAAACTAGAAGACAGGAAGATTCCCATGTATATATTAAATTTATTGAAATTTTGGTATTCCACCAATCTTTTACGGTTAGGTGGGGCAATGTACTATCCGAATGTTTTGGCTCCTCTTGCGGGATGAGAAAAGGCTCCTTGCTCTCTCCTATGCTGTTTAATGTGTATATTGACGGATTAATTGCTTCACTTAATGAGGCAACAGGGGATGTTGCATAGATAACGCAAGGATAAATAACTTAGTTTATGCGATGATATAGTGTTAATAAGTCCCTCTGTAAAGGTCTGGATCGGCTACTAAAAGTCTGCGAAGTGCATTCGCAGAAACATGATATTCTTTTTAATGTTACAAAAACTAAGGTTATGCAATTTCATCCTAAAAGCTGATATTAGGTTTAAAATGAATGGTGAAGTAATTGAGGAAGTACAAGAGTTTAAATATTTGGGTCAAACTATTACCAGCTCCTTGAATGATGACTCGGATATAAGAAAACAATCTCGAAGCCTTTATGCTAAAGCGAATATGACTATAAGGAACTTTCGGTTCTGTACAAGTGAAGCTAAAGACACTCTCTTTCGTACTTTCTGCAGTAATATATACGGACAGCAACTCTGGGTGAATTATAAAAAAGGTTCTAGCAGCACCCTAAATTTACTGTACAAAAGGTCTTTTAGACTCTTACATAAATTACCCCCGAGATGCTCAGCTTCGCAAATATTTGCTACCCGCAATTTCCCGAGCTTCCCGGAGTAACAAGACGTGCTCAATACAGTTTGATGCAAAGAATTAAAAAAATCAACCAACCCGATTATCCAAGCTATCCATGAGTCCTGCCGTTTATCCTCTAAGCCAGTGGTTCCCAAACTTTTATGGTGGCGATCCTGAATACAATATTGTCCTGGCCTGGCGACTCCCCTAAACGCTAGTACATGCAGTGTTAATGACCAATCATTTTGATACGTTGTGTTTATATTCATATAGTTTGATTGAATTAATTACCAACACATAATGAATTTCAAAGAGTTTTTAATTGGACAAAATGAAAAACAAATTTACATGAAAATGAGACTTTATTAACAATCAAAGACTCTCTTAGTGGTTATTATGATACTGCTTCATTTTGTGGGTAAGCTCCTCTAAGTTTGGTTTTATGTTGGACAGAGCACAACGCAAGTCATGCTGAGGATCCACGCGGTTCCTTGCTTTAGTCTTGATTGCAACAAGACCTGAAAATCCTTGTTCACAAAGATATAATGTTGGAAAAGGGAGAAGAGCTTTTTCAGCCTCCCGAGTCAGAATGGTCTTATCCTTAAGTTGGGTCCAAAATTTCGAATACGGGAGGTTTTCAAAGTAACCCTCAGGAACACCTTCGCGATTCTCATTTGGGTCGCGACCATGGGTTTGGGAACCACTGCTAACCTATGGAATTCTTGGTACGAAAACGTCTGTCTGTAGCTCCACTTAACTCCGACATTACTCTATTATTTCTAATCAAGTGTATATATTTCTATCCTTAGTATGTGAACTGATTGTATTAATAATATTTGTCATATGGACTATAGTCTGCCAATAAACCTTTTCATTTTCATTTTCATTTAGAGATTTCATGAAATCCTTAGTTACACAGATTCCCTGTAACACACACACACACACACACACACACACACACACATATATATATATATATATATATATATATATATATATATGAAAAATTATTTCACGAAAGTGACACGTGAAAAATATTTATGATGAATAAAACCACGAAGGGAAAAGAAACACAAAGGGGTGCTCAAGCGCTTTCGTCTAATGACATCCTCAGGAACACTGGAGTGAAAGGACAGATCAAGGCAATATATAGGTTACAAAAATAAACATACATACATACATATTCATATATATATATATACATATATATATATATATATATATACACACATATACATATATATAGTAAGCATAGAAAAAATTGTGGGAGGAGCAAACATTTGTATGGGAGATTGACACTTTTAGCACTTCAGCCGACATTCAATATAAATTCAAATGGCTTGTTTATGAAACAGGTCACAAAAGAATAAAGAAATAAAAATAAATATAAATATAATTGAGAAAAAAAATTAATTACAAAATAGTGCCTTAGTGATATATATGTCACAGCCTAAATAACCATAAAGAAATAAAACCGGCAAATAAAAAAACCACAAATATATATACATACATATATATATATATATATACATACACACATACACATATACATATATATAGTAAGTAAAGAAAAATTGTGGGAGGATAAACACATTTGTATGGGGAAAAAATGACACTTTTAGCACTTTGGCCGACCTTCAATATAAATTCAAATGGCTTGTTTATGGAACAGGTCACAAAAGAATAAAGAAATAAAAATAAATATAAATATAAAAGTGCCTTAGTGATATATATGTCAGCCAAAATAACCATAAAGAAATAAACCAACAGATAAAAAAAACAAAAATTGTAAGTGGAGTCTACAAATTCAAGCTCAAAAGGGAAGTTTACAATCAATTTAATAGATGATGCCAAATTGATATATATGTCACAAAGAAATAAAGAAATAAACAAAAAAAAATTAAAAAATAATAAAAAATAATAATAATAAATTGAAAAATAAATTTTAAGAGAGGCACACCAATTTATAAGGGAAAAATTACCACAGGTTTTTTAGTTATTGTCTGAATCATGCATATTATAGTCACAAACGAATAAAAAAGTAAAAGTAAATATAAATTGGAAAACAAATGATGCCTAGATGATATATAAAGAACCATAAAAATATATACAACATATATACGGTATATATACGAAATATAAACGCAATATATACAGAATATATATATATATAATATATATATATGCATAAGGGAAAAAATTACCAAAGATTTGTTTTTATAATTATTGTCTGAAAAAACGGTAGGTCGCAAAAGAATAAAGAAATAAAAATAAATATAAATTGAAAAAATTACAAATAATACACCTACACATGTATACCCGCATAACCAAATATATATACATATACACACATATACAAACACACACACACCACACACACACATATATATATATACACATACAAGCTTGACCTTCGCGAAATGAGAAATCATCGCGCAGAACCTTTGTGAGGTTGTAAAGTAAGGTAAGGTACATACACATATATATATATATATATACACATATATATACACATACATACATACATACATATACACACATACATACATACATATACACACATATACATACACACACATTTAACTGCAATGACCACACACATACTCACATACACATACATACATACACATACACGCATACAGCAAAAAATTGAAAAATAAAATTGTAAGAATGGATTTAAACAAAAAGGGCAGGTTGTTAAATCTTTGGTAAAAATTTGCTTTTGTCTTTTTTTTTTCCTTATAAATCTGTAGGTTTCTCTTACAATTTTATTTTTCAATTTTTTGCTGTATGCGTGTATGTGTATGTATGTATGTGTATGTGAGTATGTGTGTGGTCATTGCAGTTAAATGTGTGTGTATGTATATGTGTGTATATGTATGTATGTATGTGTGTATATGTATGTATGTATGTATGTGTATATATATGTGTATATATATATATATATATATGTGTATGTACCTTACCTTACTTTACAACCTCACAAAGGTTCTGCGCGATGATTTCTCATTTCGCGAAGGTCAAGCTTGTATGTTATATATATATATATGTGTGTGTGTGTGTGTGTTTGTATATATGTGTGTATATGTATATATATTTGGTTATGCGGGTATACATGTGTAGGTGTATTATTTGTAATTTTTTCAATTTATATTTATTTTTATTTCTTTATTCTTTTGCGACCTACCGTTTTTTCAGACAATAATTATAAAAACAAATCTTTGGTAATTTTTTCCCTTATGCATATATATATATATATATATATTCTGTATATATTGCGTTTATATTTCGTATATATACCGTATATATGTTGTATATATTTTTATGGTTCTTTATATATCATCTAGGCATCATTTTGTTTTCCAATTTATATTTACTTTTACTTTTTTATTCGTTTGTGACTATAATATGCATGATCAGACAATAACTAAAAAACCTGTGGTAATTTTTCCCTTATAAATTGGTGTGCCTCTCTTAAAATTTATTTTTCAATTTATTATTATTATTTTTTATTATTTTTTAATTTTTTTTTGGTTTATTTCTTTATTTCTTTGTGACATATATATCAATTTGGCATCATCTATTAAATTGATTGTAAACTTCCCTTTTGAGCTTGAATTTGTAGACTCCACTTACAATTTTTGTTTTTTTTATCTGTTGGTTTATTTCTTTATGGTTATTTTGGCTGTGACATATATATCACTAAGGCACTTTTTATATTTATATTTATTTTTATTTCTTTATTCTTTTGTGACCTGTTCCATAAACAAGCCATTTGAATTTATATTGAAGGTCGGCCAAAGTGCTAAAAGTGTCATTTTTTCCCCATACAAATGTGTTTATCCTCCCACAATTTTTCTTTACTTACTATATATATGTATATGTGTATGTGTGTGTATATATATAATATATATATATATATATATATATATATATATATGTATATATATTTGTGGTTTTTTTATTTGCCGGTTTATTTCTTTATGGTTATTTAGGCTGTGACATATATATCACTAAGGCACTATTTTGTAATTAATTTTTTTTCTCAATTTATATTTATATTTATTTTTATTTCTTTATTCTTTTGTGACCTGTTTCATAAACAAGCCATTTGAATTTATATTGAATGTCGGCTGAAGTGCTAAAAGTGTCAATCTCCCATACAAATGTTTGCTCCTCCCACAATTTTTTCTATGCTTACTATATATATGTATATGTGTGTATATATATATATATATATATGTATATATATATATGAATATGTATGTATGTATGTTTATTTTTGTAACCTATATATTGCCTTGATCTGTCCTTTCACTCCAGTGTTCCTGAGGATGTCATTAGACGAAAGCGCTTGAGCACCCCTTTGTGTTTCTTTTCCCTTCGTGGTTTTATTCATCATATATATATATATATATAAGGGGGTGTCAATTTTGTCAACTTTTTTCAAATCAATTTTGGTAGTGAAAATATAGTGTCTTTTCATGTCAAAACTTGAAATTGGCCAACCAAAATGAAATAAAATAACCCTTACCAACATCAATTTTACCTTAAAGTTTCAGAAATTGACTCTTTTACTAAATAATAGGAAATAAATTGATTAACTATTCATCTGTCACAGAATTATCCCACTGATCGCATATGGAGTGTTTTCAAGGTCATATAGTTGTTGTACAATGTACAAGTCACAACATGAATAGAACTGTCCTTCACTCTCAGTCCTCAGTTGCCTCTTAGATGTCATAGACGGTGGTTTGCTGTTATTGCTCTTGTACCTACTTCATAGTTATTCTACTAGAGTCCAGGGGTGGGGAACCTGCGGCCTTTTGGGGTACTAGTTGCGGCTTTCTGCCTACTTGACATTCAGAATTCATACCGTACGATAATGGACAGCAACGTTTTTGTATGTGACTCAAATCAAAACGCGCTTGAGATCTCAGATGACGAATAGGACCTGTAGGACCTGTAGGACCAACTAAAACTACGGTTAACGATGTTGGAACCAAATGTACGACTCCTGTCCCGCAATAAGCAGTCACAAAAAAGTCATTAAATGGTTTATCACTTTTTCACTTAATATTAACATCATTTCACTTAATATCATTTTTCACTTAATATTAGTTCTATTGTCAATTATTCTCCCCCCCCCCCCAAAATAAATGCACTTGCTGAATTTTTTATTTATTATAAAAACCCTCACGTATTATCAAGTTTGATTTAAAATTAGTAAATATGTAGATTGTAGACTAAAATATGACATTTTGTTGTACTGTATATGTTAAATACTCAGCATGCGGCCTAATAGGGTCTTGGTTAAATGAAATGCGGCCTAATAGGGTCTTGGTTAAATGAAATGCGGCCTTCCAATGAAAAAAGGTTCCCCACCCCTGTACTAGACGAATACTACAGTTTAACTATAAGTATGGATTATTGATTATTACAATTATTTATTATTATCATATTCTTCTTCTAATTATGTTGTAATCCCATGAAATATTTTTTTATTGAATTTTAGAACATCGAATGACTAAACTTTGAAACATCGTAATTGATATAAAATACTTAAAATTTTTTCTTTCTTTTCAATATTCCTAAGATGCCAAAATTGAAGACAAGAGGTCAGTCGTCATGCCACTTGAGCCTGTTAGTCGGTACAGGCAAGGAGCTTCCCGTATCAGAACTACCAACAGTGCGAGACATGCTGAGACTAGGTTACTCCTTCGTGAACAAAATACAAAGGATAGAAGGACTACACAGAGAAAGCTCATAAGGGACATGATTCCCCCTCTTCGGCATCAGTGGAAAAAAGCTAATGTTTATTCAAACCACCTGTACTCAATCTGTATAGAACTATTGAGCTAAAATTAACAAAGCTGTGGCACAAAGCAGTTGAGACATCACTTGGTAAAAGAAAACTAGCAAAGAAAATAAATTTCTGCACACACTTGATACTCTTCTTGACATTTTTAACTGCCAGTGTCCCATAGAGTTGTGTTCTGAAGCCAATTGTTCTCTCTCATGCAGAAGAGAACCTCACCCTCACATTGATTGTCGCTGTCCTCGTGAGAAGAAGATCCCTGTTTTGGAGCTGGCTTTCATAAAGGCGTAGAGAACAAAGGCAGGAGGCCAAGGAAGTATGCAGATTGGTTCGGCAGATTATTCAGAAACCAAAAACAGATTGTTATTGCTAAGAAAAAAGAGAAAATCCGAGAGAGGAAAGAAAGGAAGAAAAAGAAAGATGAAGAAGCCACCCAAAGATGAAGAGCTCTATCAAGAGGTTTCTCACTTCTTTGAAAGCTTTTCAGATGAACAGAAAGAAGCAACATCAGATGATAGCTCCAAAATGCCATCTGAACCTTCGCCGAAGAGAATGAAATACAACACTAAAGACATCTCAAACATTGCCCTTGCCAGTATTCGCCACCATACGGGGCTACGAGAGACTGCATAGATTGCCACTGCCGCTTGGATAGATGCAGGCCTCATCAGCCGAGAGGATACATCCTTAGTGATAGATCATAATAAGATAAGAAGAGCACAAAAAAAATAATGAAGGAAATATCTGATCAGCATGAAAAAGATTTGAAGGAGGAAGGTCTCTCTTGCCTTTTGTTTGATGGAAAAGAGATGACACAAAAGTTCTCCTAGAGGTAGAGGGAATGGACAGAAAGTTTCCCGGTCTCATCAAAGAAGAACACTACTCTGTGTGTTCCGAACCTGGTGGCCGCTATTTGTTTCACTTTGTTCCTGAAGCAGAAGTAGAAGGCAAGAAACATGCAGAGGCAATTGCTGATCAAATAATATGTTGGCTTCAAGAAAGAAGACTTGACAGTTCACTGAAGGCCGTTGGTGGAGACTAAACTGCTTGTTTGGATTGTATGTGATTTGCACACAGGGGAACTACCTCTTCGTCGTCTCATCCAGGAACTTGATGGTCCGACAAAGAGCAACAACAAGTGGTTAGGCCCCCTTGGCAACATGCTAGATGAAGCAACGGAATAAGAAATAAATACAAAATTTACAAAGGTCGAAGGAGGCCCTCCCCTTCCAGTGTTGTCTGAAGAAGTTATCAAAGACCTCAGCACGGACCAATCTTGCGCTTATCGTATTGTTCAAGCAATCAGATCAGGAGAGTTGCCTCTAAATCTGGCTCTCTTGGAGATTGGACCCATAAGTCACAGTCGTTGGTTAAGTACAGCGATTCGTTTCTGCAGGATTTGGGTTTCCAAACACGCACTGAAGGGCAAAATGCTACAGAATTTATGTTGATTGTTGAATTTATTATTGGGTTTTATCTTCCTCACTGGTTCAATGTAAAACTTAATCCAATGTGGATGGAGGGGCCCAACCACATCTTGTTTCAATTACAGCTACTGAGAACCCAAAGGAAAGTAGTGGTGGACATCGTGTTACCTGTGGTAAGAAGGTCCGCTTGGTATGCTAGGCCAGAGGCAGTTTTGCAAGCAATACTCTGCAGCCAATGTACCAAAGAGCGAACTGAGGCTGTGGAAATCATTCTAAAGCTTAGAGGACCATCACTAGATGATGACCAGCTGGGAGACTGCTCTGTTCAGACAAGGAAGGTACCTCCGATAAACGTCACTGCCACGAAATTGTCAGAATTAGTTAACTTGAGTTCGGAAGTTTTGGAGCCACCACTGACAACATGTATAACAAACAAATATTTAACACAACTTAAAGAGGCCCCAATGCAAGTGCCAAAGTGGCACTCAGAGTGTGGAGATGTGTGAAAATGGTCACAGAAGCAGCTAGTCAAGTTTACAGTCATGAGAGGCGAGAAGGCTACATCAAAGCGCAAGTAGCAAGCCGAATGCTGATGTCAAGGAACCGCAGCAAAAAGGACATGACTGCATTGGTTACTTTCAAATAAAGACTCTGAATGATATCTTATTGCCACTTTAAATGTTGATAGGATGTTTGCGCACATTTGTTATTTTGTTACGAATTTACGGAAAAATGGAATTTTTGAATTAAAATTGATGTAGGTAGGAGTTATTTTTTATTGTTTTTGAAGCAAGGATATTATTTTGTATGCCAAATGATTACATTAAATTGCTACCACATCACATGATTTTCAATTTAGTCATTTCACCACCCAAAATTGACACACCCTAATATATATATACAGGTGGGCGGAAAGTAGCTCCCTATTTTGGATTGGTAAAAAATACGTATATTATCCATTTATTTCAGAAAAAATAAATGAAAAGGTAGGCATACATGGTAGGTTTTCTCTAAAATTCAATGTGGGCTCCAACTCTTTCCACCAGCTTCTGGAGCCGCCCAGGAATGGCGTCCACTGACTTTAGCAGGAACTCCGGCGGGATGGAGGACATGACTTCCCGAATTCGGTCCTCCAGTTCTTCCAATGTCCTCGGTTTGGTGCGGTAGACTTCTTCCTTTACCCACCCCCAAAGAAAGAAGTCGCACGGTTACCGCTGAAAAACGGCAGAATCGGTTCAGTGTAACGGTGTGGTGTGGTATGACCTCAGATCAGGTTGTGGGCCCGTTCCTTCTGCGCAACACCATGAATGCTGAGTGGTACCTTGCTATGTTGCGAAACGAGGTCTGGCCGGTTGTCAGCACATGGGAGAACATCGACGATCTGATATTTATGCAAGATGGCGGGTCTCCGCACTTCGCTCTTGTTTTCCGTGAGTGGCTGGATGCCCACTTCCCTGGGCGTTGGATGGGTCGTCGTGGTCCACATCAATGGCCAGCCAGGAGCCCCGACTTGACACCGTGCGACTTCTTTCTTTGGGGGTGGGTAAAGGAAGAAGTCTACCGCACCAAACCGAGGACATTGGAAGAACTGGAGGACCGAATTCGGGAAGTCATGTCCTCCATCCCGCCGGAGTTCCTGCTAAAGTCAGTGGACGCCATTCCTGGGCGGCTCCAGAAGCTGGTGGAAAGAGTTGGAGCCCACATTGAATTTCAGAGAAAACCTACCATGTATGCCTACCTTTTCATATTATTTCTTCTGAAATAAATGGATAATATACGTATTTTTTACCAATCCAAAATAGGGAGCTACTTTCCGCCCACCCTGTGTATATATATATATATATATATATATATATATATATATATATATATATATATATATATATATATATATATATATACACTGTATATATATGTAACGTAATACACTATTTAAATACAAATACTCCACGTACATAAAAAAGCACTGAGGAAAAAGTTATGAGCTACGATACTTTCGTTTCAAAGTTACAAAATCTGTTTACTTATGTGTGAATAATGCAAATTCCTTAAACACATTTTTCGCTCTGAGAACATTTGTTAGGCGTAAGGGAGCAAACATAATTTATGTAATGTAATGCAATTTTCTATTACATTTCAAGGAAAATGACGATAATGATGTAATAAAAATTATAAATAAAGAACGGGAATGCATTAAAGAAATTACAGTTTCGGATTAACATGCTATTTTTCGTTCCATTTTCAGATATAATGTTTCTTCTCGCCCATATATTATTTTATTACCAGTATATTATATATATATATATATATATATATATATATATATATATACAGAGAGAGAGAGAGAGAGAGAGAGAGAGAGAGAGAGAGTTGACAAAAGTAAATAGACACCTTTATTTTTCCAAAATTGTTTGATTTTATTATAAAAGTCAATAAATAATACCAAATTTATTGCATTAGTAAATATACGAAAGGGGACAGGAACACGATTTTAAATATAATGATTCAATTAATTTTGTATCTCCTGCGTTGTGCCACCTATCAGCTATAACTCAGTTTGTGAAGAGCTGCGCAAATGATCAAACAAATCTTGGAGGTTAACTAAATTGAACGATTATCTAAAATAGTTCCTAACCTAGTTTAGTGATATAGTTTTAGTGATATTGATGTCTATAAATCCTGTTTAACCCTTTTCAGTGTGAATATAAAAGAAATATTGAATTTACATAGCAATAATAATAATAATAATATAATAATAATAATAATAATAGTTTAATAATACAAATAAATAAATAAATAAATGAATAAAATACGCCTTATTAAAAACAGTAAACAATAAAATGGACATATCCAAGCTATCAAAATTCAAGGGTTTTTTCAATTCATAAAACATTACGTACTTCCTTCAAATGGGAAATGTCTTCCAATCACGTACTTCCTTCTCTCTCTCTCTACACTGGAAGCAATGTTCATACGAGATAGTGATGCGTAGCACAAGTGGGATGGACACGACGCGTGAATGGAATTACAGTTACGTAATAACATTTTCATTGAAGAGGGACAACAGATCTTTCAAATATTCACAAGACACGTTTGAGTTCATATTCCTTTCACTCCACTAGAATCGGGGAATTTTAACCTTAGTACGCGCATGCGTACGCTACATACATAGAATATGTGTGTATGTGGGTGTGTACACGAGTATATATCCGACTGTATAATTAGCGTATATATATATATATATTCCTTTTTATGCAGGAAGGAGTGACCAAGGGCAAATGCCCGCAAAAGCGTCTCCCCATTAAGAGGAAAAGAGCCAAAATCAAGGCAGGGGTTTTCGAGGTGCCTAGACACGCTGCGTTTGAAAAATGGGAGGTCATAGACAGGAGGAAAGATGGATGAGGAAGATTGTTCCACTGTTCCAGAGTTCACCGGTTGAGTAGATGAAAGATTGAAAATACCGAGTAACCCTTGCGTTAGAAAGTTGGACAGGAAAGGAGTGAAAAAGTGTAGAAAGTCTGGTGCTACGTGCTCTCCTTAAAGGAGGAAGCATGTAGTTAAAGAGTTCAGAAGAGCAATGTCCATTATAATATCGATAGTAAGAAGAGAGAGAGATTGAAGACACTCAGTAAGAGGCGGTGAATTGATGAGACGAAAAGCCTTTGATTCCATCCGGTCAAGTACGGCTGTATGGATTGAGCCATCCCGATACACATGAGAAGCATGCTCCATACAGGGGCGAACAAGACCCCTGTACAGAGACAGCAACTGAGTGGGAATGAAGAAACCGCGTAGGCGGTACAGCACACCTAACCTTTTAGAAACTGTTTTAGAAAGAGAGTATATGTGAGCTTTCCAAGAAAGATAACGAGAAAAGGGAATGCCAAGAATGTTAAGAGAGAGGAAGGATTGAGTTGTGTGTTGTTGAAAGTAAGGGGATAGTCGTGTGGAAGATTGTGACGAGTAGACAGATGGAGGAACTGAGTTTTTGAGGCATTGAAAGCCACAAAGTTTTCTCTTCCCCAATCAGAGATAGCAGAAAGATTAGCGGTCAAGTGCTCCATCGCCGTCCACCGCGAATCATGGAGTGACTGTTGTGAGGGACGCTTTGGGAAGCAGGTGGAAAAGTGAAGAGTGGAATCATCAGCATAGGAGTGAATAGGACAGGAAGTGCAAATTGAAAGATCATTAATAAATAAAAGGAAAATAGTGGGTGACAGGACAGAACCCTGAGGAATACCACTGTTGATAGCTTTAGAAGAACAGTGACCATCTACAACGCAGCTATAGATCGGCCAGGAAGGAAATTAGAGATGAAGGTACAGAGAGAGGGATAGAAACCGAAAGAAGGCAGTTTCGGAATTAAAGATTTGTGCCAGACTCTGTCAAATACGACAGATATGTCATATTCGTCTTTCTTTGACAGATATGTCTTTCGATATGTCTAGCGCAATAGCAAAAGTTTCACCGAAATCCCGAAAAGAGGATCACAAAGAGTCAGAGAGATATACAAGAAGGTCGACAGTAGAGCGTCCGTTCCGGAATTCATACTGACGACCTGAAAGAAGATTGTGAGAAGAAAGGTGTTTAAGAATCTTTCTATTAAGGATAGATTCAAAAACTTTAGAAAGGCAAGAAATCAAAGCAATTGAACAGTAGTTGGGGGGTTGAGAGCAGTCATCCTTTTAGGGGACAGACTGAATGAAAGCGAATTTCCAGCAGGAAGGAAAAGTACCAGATGAGAGACAAAGACGAAAGAGTTTGCCTAGGCAGGGTGTCAGCACAGAAGCACAGTTCTTGAGAACAACAGGAGGAACGCCATCAGGACCGCACGCCTTCCTAGAGTTGAGCTCAGATAGGGCAGAAAGAACATCTTTGGAAGAGATTCTAATTTTAGACATAATAAGGTCAGAGGGAGAAGGAGGTGGAGGAACAGTATCAGAATCGTCTAGAGTTGTAAGCGAAAGTTTGAGCGAAGAGTTCAGCTTTATCAGGAAAAGAGACGGTAAGTGAGCCGTCGGAATGCAAAAGAGGAGGGAAAGAAGAGGAAGTAAAGTTGTTGGAGAGGTTCTTAGCCAGATGCCAGAAAGAACGAGAAGAATTAGAATTGGATAGGTTTTCACATTTTTGTCGGATGAAGGAAATTTTGGCTAGTCGAAGAACAGATTTTGCACGATTCCGGGCAGAAATATAAGCTGAGTGAGAGTCAGGAGTTGGATGGCAACGGTACCTTCTGAAAACCTCCTCTCTGTTGCGGATAGCATTAGAACAAGTAAAGTTAAACCCAGGGTTTTTTTGCGTTAGTAGTAGGAATAGAATATGGAATGTACGCCTCCATGCCCGAGAGAATCACCCCCGTAATACGCACAGCACACTCGGAAGGGCCCCAGCCACGGAAGCAGTAATCATTCCATGGGAAATCACAGAAGCACTGCCTGAGGGCCTCCCAATCAGCGTCATCAAAGTGTCAAAGGCGCCTCCTCTCGAGAGGAGCCAATGGCGAAATCGGAGCAATAGGACAGGAAACAGATATAGATTGTGGTCGGAGGAGCCCAACGGAGAAAAAAGTTTCACAGAGTAAGAATAAGGATGAGAGGCAAAAAATAAATTCAGAATGTTGGGCCTATCTCCAAGACGATCGGAGATACGAGTAGGGTGCTGTACAATCTGCTCTAGGTAATTTAGGATAGAAAAATTGTAAGCTAGTTCACCAGGGATGTTGGTGAAATGGGAGGAAAGCCAAAGGTGATGGTGAACATTGAAATCTCTTAAAATGGAGATTTCAGCAAAGGAAGGGAGGGAAAGAATGTATTTCACTTTGGAAGTGAGGTAGTCAAAGAATTTTGGATAGTCAGTAGAATTAGGAGAAAGGTAAACAGCGCAGATGTATTTAGTTTGAGATTGGCATTTAAGCCGTAGCCAGAGGGTATAGAATTTGGAAGATTCGAGTTGGGGGAAATATGAGAACAAGTTAGGTCATTGCGTACATATACGCAACATCCACCTTTAGGGTGAAATTGAGTATAAAGAAAATAAGAGGGTACAGAAAAGGGGTTGCTGTCAGTCGCTCCAGACACCTGAGTTTCAGTGAGGAAAAGAAAATGAGGTTTAGAGGAGGAGAGGCAGTGTTCAATAGATTGAACATTTGAGAAAAGACCACGAATGTTGTCGAAGTTTATGAAAAATGAATCAGCAGAGGTCCAGAACATCTCGAATGGGCGGTAGCAGATCGAAGCCCTGCTGCCCGGATTTGCATTCCCGGTATCGGCAGCGGAGGAGCCACAAGTGGGAACATTTATGGTCCCTCTCCAGAGGACTCCGAGGCTCTTGCAGTTGATGCCATTTTTTTTTTTAAATTTTGAAAGATTATGTAGTGTGTCAGATGCATGTATATGTAGTGAAGAATAAGGAGAGAAGTGTGTGTTTGAGAGCATGCTGGATTGCTGGACTGCTCACAGGGTAAATAAAACACGGGAAAAGATCAGCTAAGGAGGACCGTAACAGGAGAAACGGTAGTTCCAGCACTCCCTATCTTCTGTCTAATGTCCCCCGAAGTACTTCCCTGGTCGATTGGTGTCTACAATTTCTTCCTTATATATATATATATATATATATATATATAATATATATAGAGAGAGAGAGAGAGAGAGAGAGAGAGAGAGAGAGATATATATATATATATTATATTAAATGGGATAGCTCGCAAATCTTTAGGTCAGATTTAGATATTACGTTAAATACTTCATAAAACTTACTGCTTCTGAAGTTGGCTTAGTTAAGTAAAGGTTAAGTAAAGTTAGGTTAGAACAGTGATAAAGAAAACTTAAATAAATTCGAAAATACTCGGAATGAATAAAAGACATATGAAAATAGTGAATAAATAAATAAACGAACACACGATTAGACTCGTTGATGAGCTCCAAGCCTCCAACAATGCTCTATTTACTTTTTGTGGGCTCCCTGCGCAATCTCCATCCACCAAACTCTATTCCGAGGAGGACATTGGTACGGGACGGAGGGAGAACCGAAGTCTCTGATGACATCATATTCGTTTACGTTTATACCCTCGTTGACCTCCAACTAATTTTTAAAATGCCAAAATTTTTGTACAAACAAAAACAAAAGAAAAGATGTCTCGCGCGTTCTTGATATTTTCAAATAAATAAATAAATAATAAACTGAAAAAACACTACTTTAATGGATCATTTCTTTTGTTATTATTATTATATTATTTATATTATTATTATTATTATTATTATTATTATTATTTATTCCCTGTTTTGATGGGTGAATTTTCTATATTTTATGCCGTTTTCTGGGTGATTGCGTCGATAACCATCTTGTGTTTATGTTGATTATGGACTAACCTTCAGTGGATTATTAGGTCTTTGTTAATTACTCTGCAGTCTGCACTGCGGAAGGGGGACTACAACTGTTAATAATAATAATAATAATAATAATAATAATCCTTTTTCAGCTCACTTCACTTCTGGAATTATTTTCACATGTGTGAACGCACACACACACACACACACACACACACACACACAGTGTATATATATATGAACCTTAGAGGAAAACATAATGGAAGAAGGTTTCCTATTTTCAATTTCGAAGGCTGGGAATAATATCCGATCAGGTTTAAAATTATTCTTGAAAATGGAAGAATTGAAAACTATATTTAGTAAAGAAAAAGATACGTTGGAATTTCGTTGAAAATCGAAGATTAAATGTTAAATGTTTTCATTTTAACTTTGAATTTTATGTTAAATTGAATTATTATTTAGTTTTAAAGAATTATTTGGTGTTTTTATTGCCTCACTTATAGTAAATATTTTCAAATTTTGTTTGAAAGATTTCAATTTGGATTTGAATGTTTTTTTTTTTTAATAAATAGGATGACTGTAATTAATAGGAATTTTAAAAGGTTTATACGGCCGTGATGTTAGGTTAGGTTAGGTCGCTATTATTGGCGGTTAGGTTACTATTAATACGCAGATAAGGCGCTATTAAGTAAATTAAGGGAGAGTGGATTACGTCTGTCCGAGTTGGTGAGAAGGTCCGATCTGATTCGTTGGACGAAATGACCTCGTGTATTAATTTTATAACAGTTCCAGGCATGCATGGTTTAGATTCCAAAGAAGTAAATTCAAAATGAATCACTGAAATACGTAAAAGAATGAGCGTTTTTCGAATTCTTTATATATTAATTCTGAATGGCTCGTACGTATTGTGACATTTTTCATATATGAAGGAATTTTTTTTATTTTACAGAATATATATATATGTATATAACATTCGTTAGAGATATCAGTATAAAATATAATTAAATAATTCTTCTTCTTATTATTATTATTATTATTATATTATTATTATGTTTTGCAGACTTGCCCCAAATTCTATTTCAGGAATTTTATTCAAAACAATCCTTGAGTAAAATAATATGATTGGTTTAATTAAATCGCTGAATTTTTTTATTCGAGAACCCTAAATAACTATTATACACTGAATAGGGTTCTCGAATAAAAAAATGACCCTGTATTTACAGATGGAACCTTTAAAATAACATAATTTTTTTTAAACTAAGCTAAGAAAATAATTTTAAATAAAATTCCTGAAATAGAATTTGGAGCAAGTCTACAAAACATTATATTAAATAATAATAATAATAATAATAATAATAATAATAATAATAATAAGAAAAAGAAGAGAAGAATTATTTAATTATATTTTATACTGATATCTCTAACGAATGTTTATATATATATATATATATTCTGTAAAATAAAAAAAATTCTTTCATATACGAAAAATGTCACAATACGTACGAGCCATTCAGAATTAATATATAAAGAATTCGAAAAACGCTCATTCTTTTACGTATTTCAGTGATTTATTTTGAATTTACTTCTTAAAAATTCTTACTGTGAAAAAAAGATCCTACTTTGTTTTTAGAAACACTACACTGTACTTCTTCGTGCAATTTTCCTTTTATACAAAGGGCACCGCCAAACAGCAACAGACCGACTGGTCCCTACCAGGGTGTCTGTTTCAAAAAAGAAGGTTAAAAAAAGAAGGTTAAAAAAAGATAGAAGAAAATTTATTAAAGATAGTGAAAATTTTGGAGCGAAGCAAAGAGGGGAGATTGAAGGGAATGAGGGAAATTTAAAGATAGAGTGACAATTTTAAAGCAAAGAGGAAAAGGATCTGAGTGAAAAATTTGCAATATTTTTATGCGTCAACAAATGCTTCTAATTGAGTTTCACGGCAAGATAAGGATCTAGTCCTTTTCAAAGGACTCGAAAACTCCTGACAACCAATCCATGCTACAAATTAACTATACGATTGAATAAAAATTGCTTAGTTTCGTTAAAATTAACATGTTCCCCCAACTAATTTGGGACCACTACCTCGCGTTCTATCTGCATTTCTGAAGGTCAAATTTTTTTGGCGTCAACGTTATCCAACCTTTAATCATTTTAAACACCCTAAATTAAACTCTTCAAATCCTACTCTTTACGATTGAAAATAAATTTAACTTTTCTAAAGGATAGCGTATGATTTGTTTCTAAGTCTGGGAATCATCTCTATAGCCATCAATGCATCATTCCGGCTATGTCCTGTAAATATAGGAACCAGAACCGAACGCAGTATTCCAGTGGGGGCATACTAAAGAATTATACAATGTTCGTATTGTTTTCTGCGATTTAAATTCAAATGATCTACCAACTAAATCGAAAGATCCTATTTGCTTTTCAAACCGCTAGGATACATTGGATGGGAGACCTTCCTCCGTGTCCAGACTATGTAGCGACCGTATTCGGATCCTACGTTTAAAGATGTAGGTCTCCTCCGTCATATGACCTTTAGATATTGCAAAGGAGGTTAAACAACCCCATCAATTATTATTATTATTATATTATTGAGAAACGATTAAATCTTATCTCTTCTTTTACTTTTGTTATCAATATTGTATTTTCATAATCAATGTTGTTTCTAATTTTTTTAGTTCTATTAAAAAAATCATTAATAATAACTTTTTAAATTATAATTTGAGGGAATCCAGTATTAAATAAATTTTGTGTATTTTTCTAATTTCCTTATCAAATAGATCGCAGTTGGAAGTCATTTTATATGCTCTATGTAATAAAGTTTTGATTATTGAAATTTTGTAGCTGTGTGGAATAATATGCGATCTATACAATACGCAATCCTTTGTCTGTTGATTTAATGTATACATTCCTTTGAAGTTTGAATTGAAACATCTATTTTTAGTTATTTTTAAATTAACACCAAAGAAATGTATTTCGTTACCTTTTGACTGAAAAGTTCAATATCACTTTGATTTTTAAAACTGCAAAAGTATCGTCAACTTATACAGGTTCTGTAAAGTCACTGTGCGCTGGAATTACCTTCTACTGCACAGTGACTTTACAGACACCCTGTATAAGAGTAAAAAAAAAAAAAGGATTAAAGCGTTTTTTTCTATTCATAATATTATTTTCTGTATGCTGTAATTGCATTTAAGAGATACAACATACGAAAACACCATCAACGCATCCAAAAACATTGCGAGGGGGAACTCCGGAGATTAAGCCCCACAAAATTTTGTTTCTCTTACCCAACACGTAAATATTCATTATTTAGGGTATGAATAAAAATATTTAGAGTAAATTTACAACATTGACAACATAGATTGTACAATAGCGTTAATTAATATACGTTTGATAGCAGAGTGAGACTCTATTTGAGACTAAAATATTACGGCTCCGGATCCAAACGTTATCAATTTTAGCCGCGTACCAACGAAGTGGGTGGACGAAATAGTGAATTTTACATATATTTAAAGCTTCAATTTTTAGTTTTGGAAATAACGAGTGACTTTGATTTTGAATTATATGATAGTTAAAATGCTTATCTTATGTTGTTGATCATATCATTTTAATTACTTAATTTTAAGAGTACCAACGGGATCCGAACTGTTGGGTGGTTTTGGTGTTATAAAAGTTTTAAGATTTTGCTATTTCCGAACCAAACTACGCATTTCTTATTCTTAGTCTCTGGAAAGATGTTTTTTTCTTATTAAATTTCTTGTCGACTGATATGCATCACGAATTTTTATGAGAATTTCTCCGAATTATAGAGACTACGATAAATTTGGCCTTCTCCGGTGTTAATTTCTCTCGGGGAAGGCAGCAGCAACTCTGTGTCGAAAGGACCTTAAACGGTCATTAAATATACTGTACAGCGTCTAAAATAAACATGAAAAATCACAGATTGATTACGCACCTCTAATTCAGGAAATTCTATATTTTCTTTTTGTGGTTTAAATTTCTAAACACTAATTACCAATGTTATATTACGTAAAAAAATTCACATATTTGTCAAGCCAAGTATTTTTAAGCATCAAGTTTAACATTCTTGTGAGAAATTAGACTTGGAGAGAGCCTAAGCGATTGGTTTTCAAAGACGGGTCGTGACCCAGTACTGAGTCGCGAAATATTGATCACCGGGTCACTAGGTGTAGAAAATTCTCTCTACAAAATAGTTATTTGAAATTAATACAAAATAGTTATTTTTTATTGGTGCGTAAAACGAACCTCCTCATTTTTTTTGGAAAGCGCCTGATATGCGTGCAGCGCTTTTATCTTGTGATCCAATATGGAACGAGATCATGAGCAAGAGGCAGGTCCACCCGTCACATTAATTAAATTCAACCTAACCTTTTTTTATTTACGGTATTTATACTGCGTTTAAAATGTTTTTTAAGTAATTTCGATGTCTATTATTACTTGAAGTGACGTGGTTAAAGCGAACATATCTTGCCCTTTACTTGATTTTACGAAAACACTTGTCAATAGATAATATTTGTTTTGGGTCGCTGGCAGAAGTGTTTTCTTTCACTTCGTCGGGAGAAAAAAGTTTGAAAAACACTGTTTTAGAGGATTGCTTTCCTGGGCTCTCCATCTCATATAGCCAGGTAAACCCGGTTCATCAATGGTATATATATATATATATATATATATATATATATATATTATAATATATATATAATATATATATATATATATAGTGTGTACTATATAATCCCTCTCGAAACAAAATCTTAGCTACTTCCCTTCCAGGGCACTTCAGGAAAGCCACATTCCCACTGCCTCTGTGTTGTGAAACCAAACTCCCCCGAGGTAAAACCCTCGCGTGAAAACATACCCCAGGAGACCGAATTCTAAGCCGCTTCACAACTCTAATCCATATTTTTAGCAACAATGAAAACACTTGACTTAAGGAAACAGCCCATTTCTAGTTATGGATTAAGTGTTATCCATTTTGTAATCTATTGTTTCTTAATGTTATCCATTTTGATGCTATCCATTAAGGGAATGGAGAGAAGAACCCAACAATTCGTCAATCAGACATGTCCGGAATCGTTTCCAACGTATTTTATACTTCCATTTTTCCAATTCCGATCATACCTTTTTATGTACGTATGAATTTCCCATTTTTTCCTCCATTCAAGAGTTATTTACTGCTGTCACGCTCCTTTCCCTTATTTTCCATTATTTTCAACCATTCACGTTTACGTGATGTGTGTTTTCTTTATTGTTCCATTTCCATTTTGTCTCGCATATGTGCTGAACAATTCTCTTAAGGTTCAGTCCCATTTTTTTTCGGAGTCTGGCTTATTACATTTTGTTGATAAGATATTCTATTGACAAGTTTTGGGGGAGTTAAATTAAGTTAGTTAGGTGTTAGGTTATTTTATATATATATATATATATATATACACACACACACCAGGGGTGTTCAACGTTTTTTTATGAAGGGCCACATTTCAATTAATGACACACCGAGGGCCAGCGTGCAAATTTTAGATAAAGTTTTATTTTAAAATTAAATTTTATTGATATAAATATGACATTAAATAATGAATTCTCAGCATCCGCCAGCCGGGCCTGATACAAATCTTAGGCGGGCCGGACTTTGGCCCGCGGCTCGTATGTTGGACAAGCCTAATATATACTGTAGCTCCGCCGGAGCTATACACAAATCTTATCATAGAGGACTTTCATTGACATTTATTAACCCATAATTTAACTTGAACTAGCGTAACCTAACCTTCAGGATACTTGTAAAGAGAACAACCAGTCGACGAAATGTCGTATTATACGCCATTCGAACGAACAAAGCGAGAGGAAGTGGGGAAATTACAACAATTATCGCTATTTTCTGATTTTCACTTAAACTAAAACAATGAAAACGACCAGGAAGGCGAGGACGAATTTATAATTTATCGGTTTGATCGTGGACACAGTTTTTTTGTTAACTTTAAATCACGATTACGTTTTAATCAAACAAAATACTCTTTCTTATACCCCACTGAGTCCGAGACTAGCCCGGGTTATATGCAGTGGTGGGCACCGTTAACCAAAAAGTTAACTTCGTTAACCGCTAATCCGTTAACAAAAAGTTAACTTCGTTAACCGCTAATCCGTTAAACATGTAACGGAAGTTACCGATAAACCGTTAACGTTAACTTTTATCATAAAAAAAATGAAAAACACAATATATATATAATTTAATTTTCCCTCTTCTTCTCGTTCTCCATTTTGTCCATGAGATGCATGTTGCCCTTCATGAAAATTAACATATCAAAGTTATGGAGATTTTAAAGATGTGGTACCTAGAAGTACCGCCAGGACATAAAGGGTTAAGATGAAAACGCTCCCATTGTAAGACATCAATTGACTTAATTTATGTCATCAAAGTGACATGAAAATTGAAATCTTACCTGATCAGTTTTATTGTTCTTGAAATGTATCAAGGAGACTACTAATAAGGTACTCACAGACATATTATAAATATACATGACTTACTTGACAACGATTATTTTTAAATATTCACTAGCACAAACATGTTGCGCAAGAGACAGACTGCAAATGAACGAATGTAGTTATTTGTTGTAATTGTTACATATATATTATTGAAAGTGCCTTAAAATGCTCGTGATATTTCTTGAAAGAAGTTGAAACATTCAACTCAAATGGCAAATCTTTCCGCCTGATTTTACAGTCGACCATGTTTTGCTCAAACCAATGCCATAAATAACTACCATATTTGGTAAGACCAAATTGTGGCGACGGAAACAAATATATCGCCTGATTTTGCACTGCGGAAATGGAAATTCGTTCATCACTATTAACAGTGGCGGATTAATTGCGCACCTGCTCAGCACTGAAAATAATAGAAACTTTTAAACGTTTATTTATGAATTTTTTGGGTTAACGGACTTGAGTTAACGGAAGTTAAATGTAACGGAAGTTAATTAGTCCGATAATGATTTTCAAAGTTAACTTAAAAGTTAAATCGTTAACGAAAAAGTTAACTTCGTTAATTAACGATTAACGGATTAACGGTTTGTGCCCAGCTTTGGTTATATGCCTCCAGCATTTCCAACCTCTCTCTAAACGTTGCTAATTAGTGATTGATTCAAATAATTACATTTTACATATGTTAATTTAGTACAATTTTAATAAGTTTATTATACTCTTAAATACTATTATATTTTTTATTAAGAAAACACTACACGACACTATATATATATATATATATCCGGTCGGCAAAAAAAAAAGAGATTTTTTAAATTCTTCATATCTCGGCAAATATGTTACATAGAACCATGAAATTTTAGTATGTTAGTACTAGGTAATTTTATGGTTTGTATGCCATTTTTAGCATTCTGGCTGAGAAATTGGATTTATGGCGAATATTCCAGAAAAATCTTGCTAATCATAAGTTCAAGTTGATAATTAAAGCGATTTTAATTAACGTAAGCCAACTGCAGGAGGTTTGGACAAGCTTCTCAAGAAAATCGATAAAACAGGAGATATCAAAAGAATACCAGGTAGCGGTATTAAATTTGGCCACCAAACAGTCCTGATTTAAATCCTGTCGATTACGGCCTTTGGGAAAATTTGTCACAGAGAATTTATCGGGTCAAAGTATGAAATGTCGTTCATTTACGACAGCCTCTTCTGGAAAAATACGATGAGCTACCACAAAGACAAATCAATAAAGCCATAGATGAGTTACGTCCTATACTGGAAAAGGTTGTAGAAGTTCGTGGTAAACATATCGAGCAGTTTTTTAAACATCAAGGTAACACCATATGTGAGTACTTTATAACTTTTTATCTGCACATACAATGCAGTAGTAGTGTAAATGGAGAATTTCCAGTGGCATAAAGAAATGTTCAATAAATCCGTAATTTTCATTAGTTTTCTTTGAAATCTGCTCACCGTATAGGAAATTTACTTAGTTGTGGGGTTTGAAAAACATATTGAAATCTGACCATAACTTTCGATTTTACAGCCAAAGTTCGAGGTCTCCCCTTTTTTTTTTCCCACCCGATATATATATAGTCTCTCTCTCTCTCTCTCTCTCTCTCTCTATATATATATATATATATGTATATATATATATATATATATATATATATATATATATATATATATATATATATATATATATATATATATAAAACAAAACCTTAATTCAGAAAAAGAATACATAGATTTTTACAGTATTTTTCTGTATACTATACTTATGGTGCATCTTGCTCATGAAAAATCATGCACCACGACTGATAATAACTGGTCGTGTCTGCAATACAAATAACGAAAATTGCAAAACTGAATACGGATATGGTTGTTCTTTTGATTAGACTATCGCGAACTATTGTTACTTTCAATGGTGATGAACCACGTACGAGAGCCTCGTTAGTACTTTGACTCCCTCTTTACTAGATAATGCAGCTGCGAGCTGCTCGTACCCTGAAATGGCGTATGGGCTGAATGATGCTCTACGACCAGTGGTGGCCAACCGCGGCGCATTGCGCCAAAGGTGGCGCATCAAGTACTTTGAAGTGGCGCATCGAGGTCTAGTATGAATTGTGCTAAATTTTCACTTCTAACACTAAATATTAAAAATCAAAGATTTAAGCAGTTAAGATGTAGTTAACTAAAATTAAGGTAAATATTTTTTCACATTATATTTCTATTTAAGGTAAATATTATATTATATTTTTATTTTTACTTACAAGTTAATAGTAATTTTTTCACAAAAATTTTTTTTGGCGCATCCGAATTAAACCTAACCTAAAAATGGCACGCATCAAAAAATGGTTGGCCACCACTGCGTCTACGTGATAAAAGATTTTTAACTGTTTATACTTCCACTTAAATTATGAATGCATCGATATATATATATATTTACGGAGACTAAAATAAAGCGTGCAGCCATTAGAGGAGTTTATACTCATGAATCTGACATCTTACCACTAAGCCATCCAGGAAGCCAAAAAAAATTCTTTTGAAGTTTACCTTTTCATCGGACTTCATTTTATCATGACCTTTTGAATAAAGTGCACAAGTTACCGTTCAGTAAATATATATATTATATATATGAATAAAACCACGAAGGAAAGGAAACACAAAATGGTGCTCAAGCGCTTTCGTCTAATGACATCCTCAGGAACACTGAAGTACATAAAAAGGTTAAGCCTATATATAGGTTACAGAAAGAAAAAAGAACAAATCTGTACAAATCTGTACGCCTCACTGGTAATCCTTTAAGGTTTTAATTTTTAATTTTTTAATTTTTTATTTTTACTTCTCTGTTTATTGTATATATATTGTATGTATGTATGTATGTATGTATTTGTATATATAGATATGTATGTATATATATATATATATATATATATATATATATATATGTGTGTGTGTATGTATGTTATTTATTTTTTCTTTTTTTCTTTCTGTAACCTATATAGGCTTAACCTTTTTATGTACTTCAGTGTTCCTGAGGATGTCATTAGACGAAAGCGCTTGAGCACCATTTTGTGTTTCCTTTCCTTCGTGGTTTTATTCATCATAAATATTTTTCACGTGTTACTTTCGTGAAATAATTTTCATATATATATATATATACAGGTGTCTCAGAAGTCGCGCACCATAAGCTTTATTCAGATTTACGAGGTTTACGAGTCGAAATAGTTTAAAAGTGATGTTTAAGTACAATATATGTTCGATAATGTTCAAATAATAAAATTAATAGTATGTACTGTACACTCACGTCTGTACAGTTAATCTAAAAGCTATCTTAAGATAATTCAATTGAATGAAGCTACATTAGCCAAAGGTGTCTCAGAAGTCGCGCACTATTGGCTAATGTCGCTTCATTCAGCTTAATTATTTTAAGATAGCCTTTTGATCAACTGTACATGCTATTAATTTTATTATTCAAACATTATCAAACATATATTGTAATTAAACATTAATTATAAACCATTTCGACTCGTAAACCTCGTAAATCTGAATAAAGCCTATGGTGCGCGACTTCTGAGACACCCTGTATATAATCCGTTATTGCTACGCGGATGCGTTTTGTCCTGTTCGTCAGCTGACATTCGTAACTTAAAGGGAGAGTCGTGGAAAAAGTGGTTCCTTACCAATTATCATAGTTTATAATAATTAGTTATATAATGCTGCAAAGTGTTTTAAGTTTTACAAAAAAAGTATGATACAGACCAATATATTAAGTGTGAAATACTAAACACACACTAGTTAAGTTTGGTTACTAATATACAGTATATACGTTATAAATTACCAGTCCCTTAAATCTATATTTAGGTCTAATAATAATTTCCAGATGAACCGGGAGTACTTGGCTATGTGAAGTGGAGAGCACATGAAACCAACTCTCTACTTCACCAGGCCAACTCAAGAGAAAGGGCAACAAGACTGATCTTCCGTGAAATGAGGAATCATCACACGAAACACCTGAAAGGTTGTAAGGAAAGGAATAATAATAATAATAATAATAATAATAATAATCATGATCAGGGGCGGATCTAGAAGCCCTTCTTCCGAGGGGGGGGGGGGGTCACATATTATGTTCAGAGGGGAACTAGGTTTCCTTTATTTTGGCTCATACCTACGGTAGGTGTCACTTTTTGTGTGAAAATGCAGTGGCATACACATATAATACCACATCTTCTTCCTACAAGTACTCTCTGATAATTATGAGTTGGACTGGTGAAGCTCGCAACTCCACTAAAAAGCTGACACACTAAAGACTCGCTTCGGGCTATGATAAACTCATTAAGTTCTCCAATATTAAACAACAACACAAAAAAATGTAATTTCAACAAAATTTCATTTCCTGAACTGTACATGAATTTTAAAAGTAAAATAATCGTATACAGATGTCTATTTCAAACAAATTGAACATGAGATCAGAATCAACAGGGAAATATATTATCAACAAAAACCATATTTGCATGAAGAACAGCATAATCTGTTATTAAATATTATTAAATGTTTTTTAACTGTCACTCAGGGCAGCCTGGAGGTGCGCGATCTCCCTCTGCCCCCCCCACTGGATCCCTCACTGATAATAATAATAATAATAATAATGAGTTTTTTCAGCTTTCTTCGTAATATCTATCAGATCATGTTTGCGCTAATTGCGCTAAAGTGAATTACGATACAATGCAGGGAGACGCGGAAGGTAATCGTTTAGTTAATTTTCTCGAGGATAGCTTTCTTATTCAAAAGGTTGGGGAACCTATGAGGTTGGACAGTATTTTAGATTTAGTAATAACTCCAGATGATAGGCTTATCACTGATCTTCAAGTAATAGAGCCGTTAAGCAATAGCGATCACAATATGATAGAGTTTGTCCTCTCAGTAAGTCTCTCGAACCCAGCTAACTCGACTAAAATTCCTAACTTCTAGCGCGCAGACTTTTGTAAATTTAGAAATGGATTGTCACACGTCAATTGGGAAAACGTAATATGGACCTTCAACGCAAAAATAATGTGGGAATCGTTTGAAACAGTATTTAGGACTATAAATGAGGAATGTGTACCGTACAAGATTAAGCGTGCGAAAGTAAATAACAAGCCCTTGTGGTTTACTTCTAGAGTAGGGGATATTATAAAGAGTAGAGATAGCGCTTATAGTCTACATAAGTACGATAAAGACAATTTGTGGTTACGAAACAACTATATATCTTTAAGACGTGAAGCGAAAAGCGTACTAAAAAAAGTCCAAGCGCGATTTGAAATTTCCATAGCTCGTGACGGCAAAGAAACCCCCAAAACAATTTTTTCAATACGTTAATAATAGGAACCCGGTAAAGAGCGTCTTGGGATCGTTGAAAAATTCTGACGGTGAGCTAGTTGTTGAGAACAAGCGAATGGCCACTCTGCTAAACGCATTTTTTACGTCAGTTTTTAAAGCAATAGAAGATGTAACGCATCATGTAATACTGGTCTTATGGCAGATGCAAGATTTGGGTATTGAATTTTATGTTTATTTTTGGCAGAGAATCCTGAAACGTTAGTCATACAAAAATAGAAATCCGTTAGGTGATCCTTGGGCTCTCTCCAAATCATTGGTATGGCAAATGGCATAGATTTGCGGGTACCTTTAATCCAACCCCTAAGAGTGACGGCACAGGAAATGCATGAGATATGAGGTGCCCAGGACTTGTCTTGGTCGCCTACCTTACATCCAAAATAAAGTTCGTAAGCCTTCTTCACGAGTGGGGTCATCGTCTTCCTCTGTGCCATTATGGTCAGTTCTCCACATAAGTAGCAAAATGTATCTCTGGGATTAATACAGTTTCGATTCATGCTGGCGGAAAATTATTGAAATCACGGAAAACTTTTTGGAATGAAAAACCAATTTTTTCTACTATGAAAAATTTTAAAATTTGAGCAAAACTTGAAAAAAATTTCTTTCTTTTTATTAAAAATATGTTTGTTTAAATAGCTATATTTTTTTAATGCAAAAAATACTATTAAATATAGTTAACCTGGAAAAAAAGAAAGTAAAATTAAATTAGTACACTTAATTTTAACTAATATTTTGGGAAAACTCTGAGTAAATGGAAATATTATTTTCTCGAAAACTATGGGTGATAGAAAAATTCTGAAACCATATTTGGAATCAGCATCAAAAGTTCTATAAGAAACACCAAATAGTTTTCAAGAAACAAAAATGTTGTTCCCTAGTGTAATTAGGGATCGTATAGTCGAACACTAAGAATTGCATAACTTGATTAGAAATACTCAAGCAAGATTTGTTTCGCCTAAAACCGTGCTAACTAATCTTTTAGAATTTTTCCAAAGCGTGGTTGAAGTTTACGACAGTCATTGGGCGGTAGATGTAGTGTGTTCAGATTTTCAAAAAGCGTTTGACACCGTACCGCACAAAAGACTCATTGAAAAAACTAAGGCTCATGAGATCAGGGGTGGAGTAATAAATTGGATAGAAGAGTAGTTGCGAGGTAAGAAACAGAGGGTAGTCGTTGATGGAGTGGAGTCTTCCTGGGCTAATGTAGCGAGCGGCGTTCCTCAGGGTTCTGTATTGGGCCCCTTGCTTTTTCTTATATATATTAACGATTTAGATGTCGGCCTAGTCAGTACAGTTTCAAAGTTTGCGGATGACACGAAGTTGGGTGGTAGGGCGATAAATGACGAAGATAGAGGTAAAATCCAGGAGGATCTGAATAAAATCGTTGATTGGTCGGTTACATGGAAAATGAGATTTAACGTCAATCAGTGTAAAATTTTACATATAGGTTCGCGTAACGTACTTTTGCGTATAGTATGTCAGGGACGGAGTTGGCAAGCGTAGATTAGGAAAAAGATTTAGGAGTTATAGTCACTGATGATTTAAAAGTGGCGAAACAAAGTACAGTAGCGGTCAATAAGCGAACAAAGTGCTGGTTTTTAGCTAGGAATTTTGAGTACAAATCGCGCGATATTATTGTTCCTTTTTATAAATCATTAGTTAGACCCCATTTGGAGTACGCGATCCAATTTTGGAATCTGTATGTGCAAGGATATAGACAAAATTGAACGAGTTCAAAGACGAGCAACCAAGTTGATTCCGTCGCTTAGGTCAAAGTCGTACGAGGATAGGCTTAAGGAGTTAAAATTGACTACACTCGAGACTAGTTGCCGGTAGAAGTAATTTGTACACATCTATAAATATGTTTAAAAATCGATTAGATGCATATGTTGATAGAGTGTGTATAGTTTAAGGTATTAAAATTAAGGTTTTTGTAGTTCGGAACCCACATAAAATTGTAGGTCCCTCCGCCACCACGGAGGACATGCGCAATACACAATTACAAACATGGTTAGGTGAACCAGCCATGAGTGGATCCTAGGGTCTTTGTTGGTCTGAAACATTATAACATAATATGACGGAGGAGACTTGTACAATTTACAAAGTATTTTTTTCAGATTTTCTCGTGTATTCCTGTTCTAGAACAGCGTCAAGTCATGTACCTGTAAACGGAAATCAACGATATCAATTTCTCATGTTCTAATTTCATCTTTTCTTTAAATATGTTTAGATATTTGACGGTGTTCATAAAAGTGAGGTGAGTGAGAGAGATGTTAAAAAGGGTGTTTAGAAGTGAAACGCCGTTTTAACACCTATTAAAACGTGTCTTCGGTGTGAGCACCGTAGATTTTAAACACATTTAGATCTTTGACGGTGTGAAAAACCTGGAGTCAAAGATGTGCTTAGAAATGTGATTGTACAGTGTGTAGATCATGACTCAAAAGGTGTTCAAAGTCACTCACATCCCTTAATTCCTCCAAGCATAGCCACACTTTGCATCGCTGTATACAGAAGCTATCTACTTTATATAATTTCTCCACCGTCTGTAGCTCAGTGGGTAAAACTGCTTCCCTTATAAGAGAAAATACTCAGGTCGGGTATTCGATTCCGATGGTGCTAGTAAATAATAATACAAGAATTAACGGAATGGTCCCAAGGGCGGATCTAGGCATTTCAGTAAGGGGGGGTCCAAAGAGAAAAGGGCACCCCCTAAAATAAAAAGGCCACAGTACTAAAACAATTTCTTAAAACAGACCACCAATGAGCGAGTGTAAAATCAATTGTATTGTTTCATTAGATTAGTCTTATTCAAATATGATACAAAATAAAAATCGAATTTGGGTACAGTAGTTATCACAGAAAAAATTTCGGTACTTTTCCGTTATACCCCCGCAATTTCTTCTTTCCCGATTAGGGCAACTATATGCCCTTGACAATTGGTTAGGTTAAGTCGTAATATTTTCGTTAAAATATTCGTTAGTTTTAACGAAGATAACACGACTTACCCTAACCAACTGTCAAGGGCGTACAGTTGATCCAACCGGGAAAGAAGAAATTGCGGGGATATAATGGAAAAGTACCAAATTTTCAAACAATTACTGTACAAATGTCTTGTCAATTAAAAGAACTGTCAGAATAAGATAAAGATAAAAATAGTGATATGGCTGCACCAGTACTAAGGACACCTATGAAAACCATTACAACTTCAAATTTGGAAGTACAATGTATAAGGATAAAGACTCAAAATAGAATGTGAATAAAATAAAATAACCATGATCCATTTACAAAAACAAAATTTGATTTCAGGGGCATACACATCATTCAAAGAGGGCACTTGCATTTGAAAAAGGGCACTTGCAAGAAATTGAGGTGGGGTCCAGACGTCGCGGACCCCCCCTCTCTAAATTCGCCTTTGGGTCCGTATTCATTCCAATTTAGAAACAAGGAGATTGTGATGTTTCTTTATAGTTCACTAATTAGACCTCAACTCGAGTATTGTTTGCAGCTTTGGTCTGTATCCCTTAGGAAAAATATGGAAAGGTTGGAAAGGGTACAAGCAAAGGCCACAAAATTGATCCCTTCAATGAGACTGCAAAACTATCAAAGAAGATTAAAACGCTTAAATCTGTTTGCCTTATCGACCAGGAGGTTGCGCGTTCAGCTTAGTCAAGTTTTCAAGATACACAATAGAATGGACACTGAACAGGGTAGACTACAGGAAATTATTCTCATTTAATACCAGTCCGACAAGAAATAATGGTTTTAAATTGAAACTTAAACATTTAGTACCTCCATCTGTGGTAATTTCTTCTATAAAATAGTTAATATCTGGAACCAACTTCCTTCTGAAGTTGTTTCAAGCTAAAGTGTAAACATGTTTAAAAATAGGCTGGACAAAGTTCTGAATACACTCAGGGTTTAAGAGTTTCCTCACATATAATACAAATTTTAAGCAAATAGTATTACAACTTAATCCTGCGGGAGTTTGTTTAAATACTTCCTCCTACATTAATTCTTCCCCACCCACCCACCCACACACTTTAGAGAGACGTCTTTGGATGATTGTGTCCCTCATAGCATGATTAATCATCGAGCAACTCATTTTTTTATCACTTGCCTCATAAACACCTCTAAGTGGGAGAGACTTCAATTCGCCGTAACAACAACGTTAATGGGTGATCACCCCACCCACGAAACACTTTCATTCTCCAGAAAGGACAAGTACACGGGGATAGATAGAGGGATCTCCCACTGATATTCCTCGCCGGGAAGAGATTTTCTCTTCAACACCGAAAAGTATGAAAGACTCAATATAAGTTATCATTTGCTGCATAAACACCTTTTACGGTTGAAACTCGGCAACATTCAAACAGTTGACAGACACAATTTGAGGACAGACATCCAGCCATAGAAAACACATAAAAAGCCAGTCCTGTCTGTCTGTCCGTCTGTATTTACTATTAAGCGATTCTGAACATAGAAATAAATGCGCTTTGCTTTATTTCAACTTTTGACACTTGTTGCGTGCTTCTCTATAGTTTTATTGACCGAATAATTGACCCCCCCACTTACTGAGGGTTTAATTATTCGGTCAATAAAACTATAGAAAAGAATGAAGCAATGAAAATTTGAAGCTTCACATCCAATTACTCACTAACCTCACGCAGCACATCATGGATGGCATCAACTCCAGACGACCAGCTCAATGTACACTATTAGCAACAATAGACATTAGTAAAGCATTTTATGCTATCCCACGCTTCCCTCTCATAAACAAAATACTCAACACAAACATGCACAATAACACCAAAAGGTAGCTGAGCAACTATCTTTCAGGAAGATACTCACATGTCACATTTAATGGCAAATCATCCAAAAACAAGCTTTTTCCGAACGGGGTCCTCAAGGCTCTGTTCTCTCACCAACACTCTTCAACTTATACATGCATGACATTCCAACACCCATAGATAACAAGCTTACCTTATCATCATATGCAGATGACATCACTCTAATATCCACCCACAACAACATCGACACCGCTACAAATAACCTACAAACATACATAAACAGTATACAAGACTGGCTCACACACAATAGACTCAAAGTAGCGCCCACAAAATCAACCATCACCTTGCTTACAAGCAACACAAAAGAACACCAGATAATTCCACAGCTTACACTAAACAACATCAACATTCCACACACTCACAGGACCAAAATAGTTGGGATCACATAAAACACATCATTGTCTTTTGCAAACCACATTCAGGACATTAAAAACAAATGTACGTCGAGACTTAACACGCTTAGGGTACTAACAGGCACAAACTTTGGACACCAGCACGAAACAACATCACTAATATACAAACAATATATTCGCTCAGTTATGGACTATGCTAGCCCATGCTAGGCACCCATTATCTCAAACACACATAAACACCTTACAGACAATACAAAACAACGCACTTCGTATCATTACAGGATGCACTCAAACAACACCAATAGAACACTGCACACAGAAACAAAAATACTGAAAGTTAGGGAACATTTAGACATGAGGGGAACACAATTCATGGCAGCAGCGACAACTAACCCACAACACCCTTGCCACTACATGTACAATCATGCACCAACACCTCGCACCATTAAGGTAACACCAGAGAGACATTATAACCAAATACTCCATTCCATACCACGCCCCACAGACATCACACAGTACAGAAAACACATACATACACAACTAACCTACAAAGCACTGACATGACTCGGTCCGAATGCGGTCCTAGGTGCGAAGCCGCCACCCATTAACAGGTCAGAGATCAACCTGAGCAGATCGGATCGAGTTAACTTAGCACGATTCCGATGTGGACATCACCCCAACTTACGGACATATAACACAGACTAGACAACTCCATAGACGACACCTGCCACCTGTGCCAGGACACACCACAAACAATTGAACACATTATGACAGACTGTACCGCTCTAGCACAACAGAACACAACACAACATCACTAGTGCGCTGAACCTCTGGTCCACTCCGGAGAGGGCGATCGGTTACCTGCGTGCCGCCGGCTTGCTCGATCAGGGTGGGCTGATCGGCTAAACAACAACAACAACAACCACTAGTGCAAAAAAACCTTGGTTTAACTTTACTTGTTCTAATGCTATCGCAACAGACAGGAGTCTTTCAGAAGGTACCGTCGCCATCCAACTCCTGACTCTCACTCAGCTTATATTTCTGCCCGTGCAAAATCTGTTCTTCGACTCGCCAAATATTCGTTCATCCGACAAAAATGTAAAACCCTTCTCGCTCTTTCTGGCATCTAGTTAAGAACCTCTTCAACAACTTTACTTCCTCTTATTTCCCTCTTCTTTTACATTCCGACGGCTCAGTTGCCGTCTCTTCTCCTGACAAAGCTGAACTCTTCGCTCAAACTTTCGCTAACAACTCAACTCTGGACGATTCTGGTGCTGTTCCTCCATCTCTTCCTTTCTCTGACCTTATTATGTCTGAAATTAGAATCTCTTCCAAATATGTTCTTTCTGCCATATCTGGGCTCAACTCTAGATGTTCCTCCTGTTGTTCTTAAGACCTGTGCTTCAGTGCTCACACCCTGCCTAGGCAAACTCTTTCGTCTTTGTCTCTCATCTGGTACTTTTCCTTCCTGCTGGAAGTTCGCTTTCAGTCAGTCTGTACCAAAGAAGGGTGACCGCCCTCAACCCTCCAACTATCGTCCGATTGCTGTGATTTCTAAATTTTTTTAAAGTTTTTGAATCTATCTTTAAGATTCTTAAACTCCTCTCTTATCACAATCTTCTTTCAGGTTGTCACTATAGGTTTCGCGAGGGACTCTTACTGGCGATCTTCTTGCATATCTCTCTCACTCTTGGTTATCCTTCTTTGATTTCGGTGAAACTTTTGCTATTGCGCTAGACATATCGAAAGCTTTCGATAGAGTCTGACACAAATCTTTAATTTCAAAACTGCTCTCCTTCGGTTTCTATCCTTCTATCTGTGCCTTCATCTCTAGTTTCCTTTGTGGCCGATCTATAGCTGCGGTTGTAGATGGCCACTGTTCTGCTCCTAAAGCTGTCAACAGTGGTGCTCCTCAGGGTTCTGTTCTGTCACCCACTATTTTCCTTTTATTTATTAATGATCTTTTAATTCGCACTTCCTGTTCTATTCACTCCTATGCCGATGATTTCACCCTTCACTTCTCCACCAGCTTCACAAAGCGTCCCTCTCAACAGTTACTCCATGATTCGCGTCGGACGGCTATGGAGCACCTGACTTCCAATCTTTCTGCTATCTCCGATTGGGGAAGAGAAAACCTTGTTGCTTTCAATGCCTCAAAAACTCAGTTCCTTCATCTGTCTACTCGTCACAATCTTCCACACGACTATCCCCTTACCTTCAACAATACATAACTCAATCCTTTCTCTTCTCTTAACATTCTTGACGTTTCCTTTTCTCGTTATCTTTCCTGGAAAGATCACATATACTATCTTTCCAAAATAGCTTCTAAGAGGTTAGGTGTGCTATACCGCCTCCGTAATTTCTTCACCCCATTCAGTTGCTCTCTTTGTACAGGGGTCTTGTCCGCCACTGTATGGAGTATGCTTCTCATGTATCGGGTGGCTCAACCCACACAGCCCGTACTTGACCGGGTGGAATCAAAGGCTTTTCGTCTCATCAATTCCCCGCCTCTTTCTAACTGTCTTCAATCCCTCTCTCTTCGCCGCAGTGTTGCCTCACCCTCCCTTTACTATCATGTATCGGGTGGCTCAACCCACAGCCCGTACTTGACCGGGTGGAATCAAAGGCTTTTCGTCTCATCAATTCCCCGCCTCTTTCTAACTGTCTTCAATCCCTCTCTCTTCGCCGCAGTGTTGCCTCACCCTCCCTTTACTATCGCTATTATAACGGACACTGCTCTTGTGAACTCTCTAACTGCATACCTCCTCCTTTAAGGAGAGCACGCAGTACCAGACTTTCTACACTTTCTCATTCCTTTTCTGTCCAACTCTCTAACGCAAGGGTTAGTCGGTATTTTCAATCTTTCATCTACTGAACCAGTCAACTCTAGAAGAATCTTCTTCAATCCATCTCTCCCCCTTTCTATGATCTCAAATCTTTCAAACGCAGTGTCTCAGCATATCGAAAATCCTGGACCTTGATTTTGGCTTTCTTCTTCTTCACTTTAGCGGCCACTCGCCCTTGGCCCCTCCTTCCTGCATAAAAAAAATGGGCTCACTTTAGCTCGTATACCTAAAAATAGAGTAGAAAAATATTTTGTTGTAATAAATGGAATTAATGTGATTGTTAATTAAGGCAATTTGACGTGATTATTAATCAAAAAATTTGTTTTATATTAACTGCCAAGAGAGAGAAAAATTAGTTTTAAAATCCCATTTCGTTTGCCCAGAGAGTAATTTGTTTTAAAATTTACAGTTGGCAATCGTGTCCCCTCATTTTCAAATAGGTTTTGCTGAGATTCGTGATCATAATACGTGTTCTGTTTCATTAGTGTTGATTTAATGTAAATTTCATTAATTAGAGTCGGTTTAGGCCGATTTAACTTTTATTTCTTTCAATGTCATATTCATCTTAATTCGACCTAAACTTTAATCACCGTGATTCAAAAGTTAAATTGAATAAAATCATATAAAATCGCATTTTTTGTTTCGGCGTCCCATTTTCGTGAGGCCAAACCAGACACGCTACCTCGTATAAAGTGCAGTTAAACGCGAGTTAGAATAGGAGAGCCGTTAAAGTTTCCAGTACAGTATAACTTTCATATAACAAACATTATAACTAAACAAAAATCATGTTAACACAAATAAAAATTATTACAATAAAAGAGAAACGCTACATTGACTTCATTATGTTTGAAATGATAGGCATAACTGTCGTAACGAACCAAAAATAACTTAAAAAAGTACATGGCATGGATTAGGTGAGGCAGAGTTGCATTTCTGCCGCCACGATTTCTTTTCCTCTCTTCTTTCTCTTGGGTGACTGGGTGCGCGTGACGAGTGAGGGAATGGTGTGGAAAATCTGATTCCTGGTTTTAATTCCTATTTCCATCCCTTTCCTGTAGAAGCATTTCATCACTTTGCCGGCGTGATGGCTTTACGCGTACGTGAAGAATTTAACCTTTACCTCTCTTAATCCGTTTAGGGCTAGCCTTAAGTGGGTCATGGAGATCTATACCATGGTCCCCATGACCGGTAAATAGAGCTGTAAATATTTTGTACAAAATGAAAGCAATATGTTAGAGGTTTTTGTGACGATAGCGAGTGGTTGATGTGCTATCGGCACAAGTATATTATTAGTTACTTTATACAGTGGTGCTATTTAATGTACGATCTCTGTGTGCGCATAGCGTAATTGTAGAGCTAACTTATATATTCTCTTCTTTCCTGTAAAATTTGGCTATTTTTTCAGGGTCAAGGTATTTTTCAACCTTTTTCCGTTCCCGCCTCTGGCGGGGAGGGAGCGGAGGGCGGAGAGGAAGCGTTCCTGTCCAGTTTTCTACTACTGCCAGAATAGTTAAAAATGAACCAGTTTAATAACAGGAACCTCCCCTAGTGGACCGGAGGGTCTCGGAAGCTTCCTCTTGTCCTTGTAACTCCTTGTAAACCTGAGCGTTGTACCAGTTTCTGACCCTCTTTTCTTACTATTATTAACATACCAATTCATAACTTAAGAACGTAAAAAAATAATAAAGATGGAAGGGTAAATTTACCCCTGTATTCAAAACAGGTAAGTTGTTTTTTAATTGGAACAAAATGTAAGAATATTTTATGCATTTTCAGACAAATGTCTGATAAAAAAAGTTTTAATTTATGGTTTCCACCTAAACTTTTTAGAAGGAGGAAAAACAAAATTTTATTTATTAATACATTATTTTTTTTCTTTCGCAAAAGTATGTACAGGGTGGCCCATAAGTCCCAATCGGTTATAATTAAAGAAAATCCATCTAGCGGAGCTCACACTGACGTAATCGCTTACTGAGGAAAGAATATTTGTCGAGGTGGTCATAATATTTTGCACTTTGAATAATCAATCAATATTTCTTAACTTATTTTAAACTTTTTACTTTGTTGGATTTTTTTGGTATTTTCGCTTTAACCCTTTCTGTCCCAAATTATTGTTTTGAACTAGAAAATAATTGTTAACACTTAAAAATGTTAAAAATAGGTATGGAAACATAAACGAAACTTTGTTTAGAAATTTGTTTAATTAATTACACTAGAAATTTTATGATTCCATTGACGCTATCAAGTAATAAGAGAAACTAACATAACTTTGGTACTTTGAATGAAACAAATAAAAGCAATATTTGTCCTTTGCTGAACACAGAGGTAGACCATACTACTTCGAATGGAATGCATTAAAACAGTTTTTGTCCTTTGTTAAACATAATGGTACATCACACTTTCTGCATTTTAGACGAGAGTAGCCTTTTATAGAGTTTCTGCGTCTCTTTTTGGGTTCAAATGCTCAGGCCAATGTCCAAAAAACTGCCAGATGTTGCTATACAGTTAATTGTTCTATACAAATGCCATAAGGTATCATTGAAGCTAATCTGAGGAAATTACACGTACTTTTTGTTGATGATGGCATATAGAATCGATGGAACAGAAAGGGTTAATTATAACCGACTGGCAATTATGGGCCACCCTGTATATTTCAAATTCTGTTTATTACGAAGGTAGAGTAAGATTCTTTTAATAAATATTACATGAATATCTAATTTTATGCAGAAGTATTTTCTTGTAAAAGTGGACGCCAAAAAAATTTCATTAAACACTTTTTGACTGTCACTTATTATTTTCACTGTCAGATGAAGCCAAATTTTGGTAAGAATAGAGCAAATATTTAAATAGATATATATTACAGGGAATCTGTGTAACTAGGGATTGCATGAAATCCCTAAGATGTTCAGGGATTTCATGAAACCTCAAGTTACACAGATTCCCTGTAACATATATACACCTCGGTGATGTAGTGGTTAGCGTCGCTGACTACGAATCCATCGGGCCCGGGTTCGAGACCCGATGACGGCAGGCGGCGCGCAGCAAAACCCAGCTGTTCATCCTTCCACAAAATAAAGAAAGTGGTTGGTAGATAAATGGGTACCCTGAGTAGCCTATTGGTTAAAACGCTGGGCTGCTGGTGGGGCGTGGTTCGAATTCCACGTTAAACTGTAGGTCTAAGGTGGAGTGAAAAGCTTGACCTTCGTCAGAATGAACAATTCGGGCGGAAGCAAACCAAAGGTTTTATATATATATATTATATAATATATATATATATATACCGGGTGATTCATAAGTCTGTTACCACTGTAATGGTGAATAAAAAATAACTACAAACCACAGTAAGTGATGTTTTTTTTATACCATTACAGTGGTAACAGACTTATGAATCACCCGGTGTATATATATATATATATACATATATATATACTGTATATATATATATACATATATATATATATATTATATATATATATATACCCAAAAAACAGTGACATTTATAAAAATATCAATATAAGAAACTAAAAAATTGTATCGTTTCTTTTTACTGTATAGATAAAATGCCTTTTGTTCGTTTTAGTTTATTTTGGATACTGGAAATAAATTCCCCCGAAGGATAAGTATAATTGGATCTAGGTTTGTTCGTTGTTTTGAATAGAAGGGGACCAACCAAAGTATTTTTCATTCTTACTTTCATAAATAAATTATTTTTCCATTTAAGTTTAGGGGCTGAAATATCAGCAAATTTATAATAGAGATTTGGCTAAGAGGGTTTCAATAAGACCAATGACACATGCCAACTTCAATTGTAGATTATAAGTGGTGTATGGGGTTTATTACTGGGTTTCTATTACTGTTACTATTACTGTTACTTTTGATTTCTTCCATTACTATTACTATTACTTTATTTTTCATCTATTACTATTACTTGGTCATCTATTACTATTACTTTTGAATGTAGGGTACTGCACTCATTTGAAAAGGATCTTTATATCCATTTAAATTCAATTAGAAGCAGTGTTAATAAATATGTTTCAACCAAATCATTACAATTTCAGAGACTGTACGTCTTCATCAATTTTACTTTATTGAAGGAAAAATTTGCCACAATATTAGTTCACATACATGTTCATTTTAGTTTAGAGGGGATTTAGTTCATTTTTTCAGTTGTTTGTTCGCACAATATGTCCATTGCCACTGTAATAGAAAAGTAATAGACTATTATCTATTACTTTGCCTTCTATTAGTATTACTATTACAGGCAAAAAATTATGATCTATTACTATTATTATTACTTGAAAAATCCTGTAATAGTCTATTACTATTACCTATAACTATTACCCCATGTCTGGTCAGTACTATAAAAAATAATAATAAAATTAGTTATTAGAATCTCCAGTGGAGCGGGAAACTGGGAACTGATGAGATTCGAATTGACGTCGCTTAGTTTAAAAGTGAACAGTTTTACCAATCACGTCATCGCGGACACCCAAAAGATCCGTCCAGTCGAGGTTAATATGTATGCTGTTTGACCATGCCAATAACCGTACTATAAATCTTACGATTCTATACAGTGCGGTTATTGCATTTTAAAGTACTTATAAAAGTGCAATAATTTAAAAAGATCACGGAATTCCTAAAGGAAGTACACTGGGGAATATATTATTATTATTATTATTATTATTATTATTATTATTGTTATTATTATTATTATTATTATTATTATTATTATTTTAAGTACATAATTTACACCTTTTCCTCGCAGCATCTAAAAAGACTTGTCAAAAACCAGCATTCTGTCAATAAGGAATATGGTTTGTTTGCGAATGGCAAATGTAATGAGAGGGTTGTTTAACCTCCTTTGTATATCTAAGGTCGTATGACAGAGGGGACCTACAGCTTTACGTGGGATCCGAACCACGGGTCGCTACATAGTTTGAAACGCGGAGGACGCCAGAGAACGGTCTCTCATCCAGCTACTATCCGACTTGATCAATATCGCTTAACTTCGCTGATCAACCTGACGAGGCGTTACGACATTAGCTACGACGTAGCCATTGCAAATGTATATTTCGTGTTACACTCATTGTATTTTCCTTGTTACATAAATAAATAAATCGTTATAATAAACTAAGTCTTGCTTATACTGTACACTACGTACATTACTTATATCGTACATTATGTACATTGGGAACACTATTTTCTTTATTAGAGATATTTCATTTACACTGTATCTCGATTATATAATCTGCTTATAAAGCAGATTATATAAACAGATAAAGATAATTTTGATATTTCTAAGGAGATTATAGATACAGCTTTGAGGCAGAGATATGCCTGAAACGTAATATATATATATATATATATATGAATAGAAACGACATAAGTGTTAAGGAACGTCTCTGCACACGAGGAGGAGAGATAACGAATAATGAAAAATGAGGCGAACCGCCCGGGAATCGAACCCAGGGCCTTCCAATTGCCGGTTGGATGCTCTACCATTATGCTACGGACCTCACTCAATCACAAATCGAAATTCTCCCACATAGGGCAGAAACCAATGCCCTCAGGGCATTGGTTTCTGCCCTATGTGGGAGAATTTCGATTTGTGATTGAGTGAGGTCCGTAGCATAATGGTAGAGCATCCAACCGGCAATTGGAAGGCCCTGGGTTCGATTCCCGGGCGGTTCGCCTCATTTTTCATTATTCGTTATCTCTCCTCCTCGTGTGCAGAGACGTTCCTTAACACTTATGTCGTTTCTATTCATTTATATACTGCGCGGTCATTGCAGTTATATGCGCATATTCACGATTTGCGAGGGTGCCCTCTCAGGGCATTGGTTTCTGCCCTATGTGGGAGAATTTCGATTTGTGATTGAGTGAGGTCCGTAGCATAATGGTAGAGCATCCAACCGGCAATTGGAAGGCCCTGGGTTCGATTCCCGGGCGGTTCGCCTCATTTTTCATTATTCGTTATCTCTCCTCCTCGTGTGCAGAGACGTTCCTTAACACTTATGTCGTTTCTATTCTTTATATACTGCGCGGTCATTGCAGTTATATGCGCATATTCACGATTTGCGAGGGTGCCCTCTCAGGGCATTGGTTTCTGCCCTATGTGGGAGAATTTCGATTTGTGATTGAGTGAGGTCCGTAGCATAATGGTAGAGCATCCAACCGGCAATTGGAAGGCCCTGGGTTCGATTCCCGGGCGGTTCGCCTCATTTTTCATTATTCGTTATCTCTCCTCCCGTGTGCAGAGACGTTCCTTAACACTTATGTCGTTTCTATTCATTTATATACTGAGCGGTCATTGCAGTTATATGCGCATATTCACGATTTGCGAGGGTGCCCTCTCAGGGCATTGGTTTCTGCCCTATGTGGGAGAATTTCGATTTGTGATTGAGTGAGGTCCGTAGCATAATGGTAGAGCATCCAACCGGCAATTGGTAGGCCCTGGGTTCGATTCCCGGGCGGTTCGCCTCATTTTTCATTATTCGTTATCTCTCCTCCTCGTGTGCAGAGACGTTCCTTAACACTTATGTCGTTTCTATTCATTTATATACTGCGCGGTCATTGCAGTTATATATGCATATATATATATATATATATAGATAGATAGATAGATAGATAGACAGATAGATAAATAGATAGACAGATAGATATGTATAGATAGATAGAGAAATAGATAGACAGATAGATAGACAGATAAATAGATAGACAGATAGATATGTATAGATAGATAAATAAATAGATAGACAGTTAGATACAGAAATTGTACTTCTAAACAATAAACATTGAATTGAATTCTAAATCAAAGATCTAATAATAATAATGATAATCTTCTTGTTTACTTTAGAAAACATTGGGTTGGATTGACGACAAAGAAGATTTGATGGACCGCTTCGTCCATAAATATTTGATCATCTCTTCTTCTCATGAAAGGTTTTCGTTTGGTTTTTACAGGAAAAGTGTTTCGAAAAAACGGTTTTAAAAGGTAAATAAAATGATGGAATTTGAACAGTAACTGATGTTGAATTATACATATCGTGAAGCATTTTGAGAGCGTTTGAAATACACGTTTGTTGTTATACGTTTTTAAAGTCGGATGTTTTTGATTATAGGGCTACGTTGTGACCATTATCGTGACACCCCTTTCCCTCGATCAACGAAGTTAAGCGACATTAGATCTGTGTACGAATTGGACATCTTCCGCGTCCGGATTATGCAGTGACCAGTGGTTCGGATCTCACGTGAAGCTGTAGGTCCCCTCTGTCATATGACCTTAGATATTGCTGAAGATGTTAAGCAGCTCCATCAAACAGCAACGCCTGAGTATAGATTTCATTTGAAACGCATAACCAAAAATACATACCAAAATATTAGAATATCTTGTCAGGTGTTACAAAAAAATAGAATAGTATAGAGAAAAAGGAAAGAGTAGGGGGTTAAGAGAAGAGAAGAGAATAAGGGGTTAAGTAAGTAGCAACACCTATCATTCGTGGGTTAACATTCATTCAGAAAAAGAGAAAAAAGACTCACCATCATCATCCGCCGGCCACTGCCGACAAGTCAGAAAAATAGTCGGAGAGAATAGGAAAGATTGCAGAACGGTCCTCTACTCCATAAGGAGGTAGAGCCCACTCTGCCGGAAAAAGATGAAAAGAAGTAAAATAAGAACGCTTACAAACCATGCAATACATTCTTAACTCAAGAACAACACATTCTTAACTCAAAGCAATACATTCTTCCAACTGTTGCAGACCGATCCTCCACTCACTAGGCTCACTAGGCTGGAAAGGCGTGAAAGATGAAAAGAAGTAAAATAAGAATGCATTACAGCACATTCTTAACTCAAACACTATCATACTATGCAAACATGCAAACTACAGACATGCAATAAAGAGAGAAGGAAAAAGTATAAAGAATATGAAAATAAAAACCCACTCTAATAGACAGAGTTTATTTCCGCAAAAGTTTCAATGCCCACTGGCATCCTCCTCAGCTGGATACAGAAAAACGAATTCGTTTTTCTGTATCCACCCGAGGAGGATGCCAGTGGGCATCGAAACTGTTGTGGAAATAAACTCTGTCTATTAGAGTGGGTTTTTATTTTCATATTTTGACCTTCACGTAGAAAAAAGTGAAGTTTTTTGCATTTAGTATAAAGAATAACAAAAAGTGGGTTAATTTACTCAACAAGCTAAGTTCGTGTTAGTCTAATTTTTTTTTTTTTTGCTGGCATATCACACGCTGGCATGTCACAAGCTGGCATTAGACGTCAACAGACTCATCCCCGATTACGACCCCCAGAGCTCCTGTTGCCAATTGTTTTTTTTATTTTAAACAACGTTAATATTTTTAAAATGTCTATCTAGACGGTTTTTAAACACATTAACGCTGGTAGAGTTCACGACGGGCGCGGGAAGATTATTCCATTTATCAATTACGTTAAATGTAAAGAAGTTTTTAGCGATATTAGTAATGAAACGTCTGCCACGCAACTTAAATCCGTTATTACGAGTATTGCTATTATCGAAAGTGAACAGTTTGTCAAAATTTACGTTATCGATGTTATTAAGGATTTTGAAAACTTCAATAAGCTCCCCCCTTAATCTCCTAGTTTCGAGTGAATGCAAATCTAACTCTTTAATTCTATCTTCATAAGGCTTGTTGCGCAATGACGGATTTAGTTTCGTGGCACGACGCTGAACCCTTTCTAACCTATCAATATCCTCACGCAAATACGGGCATCAAAACTGAATGGCATATTCTAAATGAGGCCCGACTAGGGACTTGTAAAGGGGCAATATAATATCCTTCGATTTAAATTCGAAATTACGCGCTATGAAGCCTAACATCCTATTAGCTTTTGCGCAAGACTCCAGGCACTGGTTCCTAACTTTTAAATCCTTAGATACGCGTACGCCTAAATCTACTTCCTCGTCAACGCTCGCTAACTTTCTATCATCCATCGTGTACGTGTAATTATTGTTACGAGAACCTATATGCAAAACTTTACATTTGTCTACGTTAAATTGCATCTGCCACTTATCCGTCCACTCCATAATCCTATTTACATCGTCTTGGAGCCTATTTATATCGTCCTCGTTAACAACCTTACCGCCTATTATGTTTATTTAGTAATGCCAATATATTAAACCTTTATCAAAGACTTTTTAACTCTGCGTGTCTTAGTATTTAGTTGGTCCAAAATTAGCCCTGGCATCGAGTCGACAAGCCTCTTGCATTCTTCTGCAGTTATCGATTGCCAGGTTGTCATCAAACACCTCTTCAGTTCACTTAGTATTCCTGGTTTGCTTTTGAACTTTCTGCTTAGCAATATTACAACGATTTTCTATCAGATTAAGATCGGGAGAGTTAGCCGGCCATGGTAGTACTTCAATTTCATGAGCATCAAACCACGCAAATGTTGTACGAGCCGCATGAGCTTGAACCACGTCATGTTGAAAAATAAATGGCTCGTCTCCATACAGCTGTTCTGCAGACTCCAGCACGAAGTATTCTAAGATTTCTTGATAAAGGTGACCATTCTATTTACAAATACAAGTGACCCCACATCATTTGCATTCATGCAACCCCACACTCACACACTCACTGACTTTATGAGATGGGATTTCGCTCAAGAAAATCGAAAATTGAGCCGATGTTAAATGCGAAGCAAAAGAGAGGACGACTATCCTGGTGCAAAGGAAGAGTTGCACGGACTGCAAGCGAATTGCCAAAGAAGTCCTTTTTTTTCAGATGAAACAAAATTTTAAATTTTTGGTGATAGGAGTCTGTGAGTTTGACAAACAAAGTCTGAAATTCATCATAAAAGCTGCCTAAAGCAATCGTCAAATTTTCGGCAATATTGAAAATATTCAGATTTTTACTTTATTTCGCCCTTTCTAACCTCCTCCAGCAAGTGTGGGTAAGGCTCCGTTACAGCCCTTTTTATTGTTTGCATTTCAAATCGGGAAACTCCTTTCCCAAATCTGGAATTTTCACTTCTAGCATTTTCACTTGCTGACCAAGGATGGTAAATACAGTGTAAATGTGAAATAGATTCGTGGCCAAAAGTTTGAAATCATTCACAAATTTCTGGAATATTCGCATGTTCTCTTTTCGTTACAAAATGTTTTAAATTTAGAAAATGACACTTTTTATGAAATGAACTTTGCTTTACGAAGGGAGAGGCATACTAAAAATACGTGAGAATACAAGGTAATTATTGTATTACAAGAATAGTTTCATTCTTATGCTAATGAAATCGTAAAGTCAAAGACTGAAACCTGATTTCACAGAGTAGAATTTAAATATTACTTGAAAAATTTTCACTAAAAAATAATCCCATTTTTTCCTCAAATTTATAGTTCGTTGTTCACGAGCACAGATGATATATAAATCACTTATTTCTCTAGCTATTATTCCTATTACTATTTCTACTATTATCATTACTTCTCATACAGTACTACTTCATTGTTTTAAGCTACTCTATTGTGAGAACCTTACGTAATATTAAATACGAACGACGTCCGCAATTTTGCTTTATGGAATCCAATGTGTCCAATTTGAATTTTAAATTTTTAACTTGCAGCTCAGCTCGATAACAGACGGTCTGATGCCTTTGACATTTATGTAAATCTGTGAAGGATTTACTCGTACTGTTATAATGAATTCCGTCTGATTCGTCTGAAACGTTGCTGGAGCTGTACCCTGACTCAAGCGAGCACATATAGGCTATAATATTTCATACACACGGGCACGGAGAGAGGTTTTAGCAGCTGCGGGGGAATGCCATATGCCATTTTGCACATCCGCACGGTGGTAAAGGCGAGTGTCCCTTGAGTGACCATGAGAATTGGATGTAATTTAAAGGAATCTCTAAAGAGGTATAAATATAGAGCGCCAAAATCTGTCATAAATATATCCACACATGATTAAAATTGCCTGTAAAAAAAAAAGTGTCGTTGGTTATGCGATGTAGACTATATATATGATAGGTCATAAATAATTGGGCAATTTTCATTGGTTATGTTTCTATTGAAAAAAAAGAAAAGGAAATATATATATATATGTGTGTGTGTGTGTGTATGTGTGTGTATGTGGTTTCGACACTTGGATAGACGATTTAATTGGCTCCAGAATCAGATATTAAAGATTTTCTAAAATGTATGCAAAAACTTCGATGCCGCTACTGATCTGTTTGAGAAGCAGTTACTCTTCTTTCGGGTTGAAGTCAGAATGGTGTGTTGAGGACGGTTACTAGTCGTGGTTGTATTCAATATGTCTCCTACCAGTTTCAATGAACGCTCGTAAACCCTTGCCACAATGGGAAATTTTAACCTCGGTGGAGCGTCAACTGAGCTGCACCCATCATTTTGGTATCCTTTCCTTCAGCTCTTGCACAGTGTTGATTCTGGTTCCACAGTACACCATCTCCTACAGGTTTCGCCAGACCTGGTGCAATTTTTTTTTGACCCGCAAATCAGCTTATCGTGCGATCCGGGAGTGACAGGCCGTCATATTTATATAAAATCAATTCAGCTTTTTATCTAACTGTCTAAATTACATGTTTTTCAACACGAAGATATAAACACTCCCATCAGTTAGATCACCCAATTAGATCTAATAACTTTTCAATAATTGCAAAAACTAATAAGCACGATCTACCCTCTTAGAAACAATACTAATTTTCAAACATAAACCAGATATAAATCAATACCCCATTCCATAACCTCAATATCCTTCAATAAAAAAATTTTCTTCACCAACCAACCAAATTAGCGTCCTTCAACAAACTGTATCAATCTTTTCTCATCTCTCATTCTCTGCTGCGTCTGTGATTGAGTAACTTGTCGTACCTGATTTGTTTCTTTTAAGGTTTTATAGATTTTAATGATTTATATTTTAAACTTATCCATAATAATGATCCCCTAAATTATTTTATAATATTTTACTTACATTTACTCTTATCGTAAAGGTAAGCTCCCCCCTTTATGGGTTCCTTTTATAATATTTTATATTTTAATTGTATTACTTAACTTATAATTTCACGACTTTTTTAATTTTTAACTTTTAATCTGGTGTAGTTGTGTTAATATTTAAAATTGTTTTAAATTCATACTTGGATTTTAATTATAATATATATATATATATATATATATATATATATATATATCTCATTTTAGCACTGAAGATGCCATTAGAATATGTCGAAAGCTCTAATTTAAATGTTTGCATGGGGACTAGGCTTGTTGTTCCTTATATATATATATATATATATATATATATATATATATATATATATATATATATATATATATACACACAGGGTGTTTTATAAGTAACTCCCTATTTTTAAAATTCGTATAACTTCCCTATTTCTTACTCAAGCTTAATGAAAGAAACTAAATTATTCAGTATTTATTGAGGTTTTCTGCATGACAAATTTCCAGGAAGATGGATTGGAAGACGTGGTGCGCATGAATGGCCTGCCCGCAGCCCAGACCTAATACCTTGTGACTTCTTTCTGTGGGGTTGTATTAAAGAAGGAGTGTATCTCCACAAACCTAAAAACTTTGGTGAACTGGGAGAAAGAATTAACCATGTTCTCAACAATGTTCCTCAACGCATGTTACGAAGAGCAGTGGACAACAACTTGTTCGTCTAGGGAAATGTGATAATGCAGGAGCATATGTGGAAGTGTCAACTGCATGTGAATGTTTGTGAATGAACACCTCAATAAATACTAAATAATTTACAGTTTGTTTCATTAAAATTGAGTAAGAAATAGGTAAGTTATACGAATTTTAAAATAGGGAGTTACTTATCATTCTCTCTCTCTCTCTCTCTCTCTCTCTCTCTCTCTCTCTCTCTTTGTACGAGTAATAAAACTTTTAAAATGAAAAGAAACTATTTTACTAAGCCCCCCCAAAAAAGTTTCGTGTGACGATAGAAAGTAAAGAAAAGTTTCTAAACACAGTTTAATACGCCTGTTGTGTCCATTTTGTTACAATTCAAATTACACACTTCTGACGACTCCTTTTTGGCTTGAATTTGCTCATTCTTTAGTTTACGTAATATTATATGCATCGGAATTATTGTATCGGAATTATGTTTATTTCTTTCGGTTCATTGATAGTTATTTATATTTGTGTATAACACTGGTCAACACTCATTTTATTGCCAATCATATAGTGATTTTGGGGTAACTTTGTGGTGCTGATTCCGAATATGACATCGATTTTGTAGATGGCCTAATTTATGAGATAATGGTTACCCCCATTGAAACACGTAAAATGCAAAAAATTTAATGTTCAGGCGGAGCCTACTTACAAATCGCATTGAAATTGTCTCAAATCACACAAAAGTAACACATGAAATACATAATGGCATTTTATTCGGTCTCACCATCTAGAATGTTTCGGTAGTTTCCCATATGCACGCGTTATGGTTACGTTTCCGATTAATTGAGGGTATTCATTATCTCAAGAACTAGAGCCAAATCGGAAAACTACTTTCATTTGGAATTCAGCAACCCCAAAATACCCTAAATTCGTACGAATTTCCTTGGCAACGAAAAAAAAAGTTTTTTGTTGACCTGTGTAATCGATGAGGAGGGACACGAACTGGCACAGAGTTCAGGCCAACTCATCCGACCATTACTGTAACTCCGGTATTATTATTATTACCAGAATCAACGGTATTCGAATCCCGACCTCATGGTCTTCACTTCGTTATAAGAGAACGGTGTTACCCCTGTTCCTGTCAACGTCTCTAGCTCAGTGGGTAACAACGTTTCCCTGTAAGCAAAGTAAAGATACTGAGGTCGGGGGTTCGAATCATGATGATGCTCGTAGTAATAACAATATGGGAGTTAGCGCAATGGGTTGCATCAGTTGGCCTAAGCGCTATGCCACTTTCTGACCATCCTCATTGACCCCCTGAACTACGGGCGCTGCCTTGTTTACGTATGTACCTGGATCGTACATTAAAGAAATTTTACATATATTTGCTCCAGTTTGTGTAGAGCAAGCCTGAGGTTAATACGAGTGTGACTGGTTGAATACAGGTAAATCTGTGCTGCCTTGGGGAGGAAACACAAACTTACGGTGCATCCTGCACCTGAAGAATCATGTACCTAGACTGATAATAAATAATTGGAGGTGTCTGCAATAGAAACTAACGAAAAATGCGCAAAAACGAACGCGGATTTGGATATTCTTTGAACTTGGATAACACAGAAGCCTGGTCAGTACCCTGACCCTCTGTTTCCTTGGCAATACTGCTGCGAGCTGCTCGTACCCTGAAATTGGAGTATGGGTAGAATGATACTCTATGTAAAAAAATGTTCAACTTTTCATCCTTCTACTTAAGCACTGAATGCATCGATTAATTAATATACAGGGTGTCCAAAAAAAAGAAATTCAACCCGAAACAGAGAGAAAAGGATTAGGTTACTATGATATTTGCCAGTGTTGGCGAACCTATGGCACGCGTGCCCATTTGGGCACGCGATCAAATTTGCCTGGTACGCCTAAACATAAAAATTGCTATCCAAAAAATGAGTATAAAATAATAGACTTAATGTTTATAATTTGGTGTAATATATATAAACTTTGGTGGGCACGCGAATTTTTTATGGGTTACATGGCTTTTTTGCACGCGACTGTGAAAAGGTTCGCCACCCCTGAATTATATACATTCTCAATGGGTTGCCTTTTTTTTCGACACCTTGCGTGTGTATATATATGTGTGTATATATATATATATATATATATATATATATACCGTGAAAACCAGACTGATTCCAGTTTCGTATATTGGCTGTACTTCATCAGGAAATGAACAAAGGTAGCATATTATATTCCTCTCAGACGTTTCCTGTGTCCATTCCTTGGGGAGGTTATAGCAATATACGAAACGCTTTGGAATCAGTTCCTCTTTCCCTTGGGGGTATGTAGCATTTATCAATTTCACGTGTTTAATTGTGAAATTCATTCCCCATATATATATATATATATATGCATATATAACTGCAATGACCGCGCAGTATATATATATATATACAGGGTGGGCCGTAAGTTTCCATACATAGGAAAAATTAAACGTTTTTTTATGTTTCAGATACCCTAAGAATATGCGTTTGACGTAAGATCTTGTTTACTGATGAAGCAAATTTTTACGTCAATGGAGAGGTTAATCGGCAAAACATACGTTATTGGAGTAATGCTAACCCTAACTGGCTGAGTCCGACGAAGATGCAAGGTGCCGGTAAAGTGATGGTGTGGGCCGGGATATGGGGTGACAGAATTATTGGACCAATTTTTGTCAGTGGAAATCTTAATGCCGAAAGGTATCTTAACATGTTGCAAGAAGAGATTTTCCCATCCCTGCTAAACGAGGAAGGTAACTTCCCAGTTTACTTCCAGCAAGATAGAGCTCCACCTCATTATGGTCTTCACGTGCGTCGGTATTTGGATCAGCAGTTTCCGGATGCTTGGATTGGTCGGCGTGGTCCTGTGGAGTGGCCTCCCAGATCCCCAGATCTCACCCCCCTTGATTTCTATCTTTGGGGGCACTTGAAGGCCATGGTGTATCAGGAAAAGATACGAGACATAAATCATCTAAAGGAACGTATCACCAACGCCATTACAAGCATAACGTCAACTGTGCTAATGCGTGTTCATCAACAGTGGGGAAAACGTATTGAAATGTGTTTTCAAAACAATGGCAACCATGTAGAGCATATTATATAAATAAAAATGGTTGTCCATAAAAAATGTTTATTTTTCCTATGTATGGAAACTTACGGCCCACCCTGTATATATATATATATATATATATATATATATATATATAGTATATATATATATATATATATATATATATATATATATATATATATATATATATATATATATATATATATATGTGTGTGTGTGTGTGTGTGTGTGTAAAAATGAACAATGAATAATCAATATTCATTTTTACATTAGAAGCCAAAATCGCCTGAGCGCGTTTTGGATAGAATTTCGATTTGTACTTCTTTATTCATTACTGTATTTCTCTAATTCATCTTTTCTAAAAATGACTTATACTGTACGTATGGCATAATTTGAATAACTATGACGTCACATTTTCCCGTCATTAATTTCCCTTCATCATATCTCTAGTATTCAATGTATGAAAATTCTTTAACATAATAAAAACTGTACACTCTATAAGTAATTATATTTATGTTATGTAGTGTAAATATAACTATTATTCGACCATATTCCCCCATACGCCCATATCTTATCTTGACCATTTTCCTATATCAATTTTATTAAATATTCATTTTACTCGTGTCAGTCTATGATATGTGTACAATACTTTGTTCATTTGTACATGTCCCTGATAATCAAGATTACGTACATAGTTACGTACATGTAAATACGTTCACATGTATTCTTTTTACTTTTATATTAATTATTTCACCCCGCAATGAACTCGAAAACGCTTATGCAAGTGTACGCAATTCGATGATCACAGCATAAATCGAACATCTGAAAACGTAAAAACCTCTTGTCTCTCTGATTCAAATTTATAACATATTATAACGTATTATGTTGTATATAAATACATACCGTATGTGCCGATGGTCTTTGTGTTGTACTAATAACCATATATAATAACCATATAAAATATAAAAACACTGTACGAATTGTAAACGACGTAATGTACTTTAATGAAACTGTAATTAATGATAATAATTTAATATATAATGTAATAATGTACTTTAAATGGAATTATCATTAACGATAATAGGCGAATGTGAATTAATTGGTAATTGTAATCATAATTGTAATGAACCAAAAGTGCAGCGTACTCAGTGATGTACTTAGATTGTACTCAATGCACGACCCGACATTATGTCGCCATTTAGGAATGTATACGCGGCGATATTATTATTTTTTTATTATAATTTTCATTGTGATAAATTTTGATGTGCTTTCTACTTTGCCAAATAATTGATGACTTGTTCTTTTTAAAAATTTCTTAATCATTTTTAGATTTAGCTTAATAATGAATCCTGAGTAACTTTTGCCATGTTCATGTTTTGTATACATTCTCTCTTCCTTATAAAAGATGAAGTCATGTCTTGCCTAAGCATTTAATTGTAAATCTTAAACCTTTAATTTTTACTCATATGCATATTTTAGTGAAAAGATGCATAGTTCAAATTCCACTTTTGTTAACTTGGCAGATCATGATAACATCAGATCTGAAAATACGTGGTTTAAGATAAAAATATGGCTTCATCTTCAAATATCTTGTTTATTCGTTTAAACATTACCACAGCTAAAAAATTTACTTTATTTTCAAATATTGTGCAAAAATGCAGCCTTTTCAACATTTAATAATAATGATGTTAGCAGTTTTTGGGTATATAAACCCACAAAAATTGTTCCATGTTTATTCTGATTCCAACTACGAGGCTGAGCATTACCTGTAACAGTTTAGCAGTAAAACACAGTAAGAAAAAGTCTTTATCTTCTCCTTCGAGCCGTGCTCTCTTCAGAAAACTTAGTCATTAGAATCTCCCGATACGTTACAATAAGAATCGGGTAGAAACCTCAAAGAATTTAATAAGCCTCTCTGAATCCTCCGAGCCACTACAGAAGAACTCGGAGAGTACTATAGAAGAAAACTATTGCGAAAAATATCCGTTGCTGCCTCCTAAACGAGAGAACCCCCGTCGACTTCGAACCAACCCAGGGCCATAGACGAAGGGGTTAACAATTTGGCGACCCTGCATCAGGATAAAAATCAAGATAACCCAAGATTATAGAGAGAAGAATTAACAGTCTGGCGAGTCTATAGCCAAGATTTTATCAAGTGGCGACCCACTATTTGACCGGCGTGTCACGACTTCTAGTTCGTCACATCCACCCTTGAACCGGTGTGTAACGACTCGAAGTTCTCCACGCCTGGTTTCCATCCAAGAAGAAGTAGCGACAAGACACGTCTTCAGGACACGTCTCTAAGGATTTCGCCGTAGAAATTTTGTTAAGTACAGTTTTTTTTTTTTAAGTAATTTGTAAACATTTGAAAAGTCAGCATTATTAACAGTTAATAATGAGTATCAAGCCAGAGTTAACAAGAAACACAGTGAACATTTCAGACACCAGTGATACATGTTTTTATTGAAACAGTTATTGTCAGAGTTATTATCACGGAATTTATTTTTCACAAAAGTTAATCTTCACAGAAGTTAATCTTCACAGAAGTTAATCTTCACAGAAGTTAATCTTCACAGAAGTTAATCTTCACAGAGTTAATTGTCACAGAAGTTAATTGTCACAGAAGTTAAATGTCACAGAGTTAATGTCACAGAGTTAATTTCAGAGTTATTTTCACTATTATAGTTAGTATAGAATAATTTTATTTTATGTGCCAAACATAATTTTACTACCTTCGCGTACATTCGAGTGAAATGTGTTTACATTTCGTATTTTTGTTTACAATTTTTTTTTCAAATTATTGAATTGAATTGACTTACAAATTAAGAAAGAGCGACTTTATAGAGAGTTTATAGTTTATAGAAATACTTGACAGCAGTTCAAGTCAGTAGGTTGCACCCAGAGGGACAACCGCCCCAGAGAGTTATATACTTGATAGCAGTTCAAGTAAGTCGGTTGCAGCAAGAGGGACAACCAAACCCCAGAGATTAATAGTCTTCACTTGATAGCAGTTCAAATGCAAGTCAGTTTCAGTTTAAGTAGATTCCACTGATAGCAGATCAGTGCAGTCCATTTCAGTTAGTTCAAGTCAGTAGGTTGCATCCATCCAGAGGGACAACCGAACACGGAGAATAATAGACTCCACTTGATAGCAGTTCAAGTGCAGTCAATTTCAGACAGTTTCAGTTTCAAGATACTTGATGGAGTTCAAGTTAGAAGTTTCAGTTTCAAGTTGCAAGTCAGATTCAAGTCAGTCAGATTCAAGTCAGATTCAAGTTAATCAGATTTAAGTTAATCAGTTTCAAGTTTCAAGTAGTTTCGAAGTTTCAGTCAATTTCAGTCAGTTTTGAAGTCAGTTTTGAAGTCAGTTTTGAAGTCAGTTTCAGTCAGTTTTGAAGTCAGTTTCAGTCAGTTTTGAAGTCAGTTTCAGTCAGTTTTGAAGTCAGTTTCAGTCGGTTTTGAAGTTAGTTTCAGTCGGTTTTGAAGTTAGTTTCAGTCGGTTTTGAAGTTAGTTTCAGTCAGTTTTGAAGTTAGTTTCAGTCAGTTTTGAAGTCGTTTTCAGTTTGTTTTATTTGAAGTCAGTTTCAGTTTGTTTTATTTGAAGTCAGTTTTATTGAAGTCAGTTTTGAAGTTCCAAGTCAGTTTTCCAGTCCCAAGTCAGTTTTCCAGTCCCAAGTCAGTTTTCAAGTCCCAAGTCATTTCAATGCAGTCAATTTAATTCAACCTTTTCTTTGTTGTAAAAGAGAATTTAATTCAACCTGAATTGGCAGGTTTGTCTCTTTAATTCAACCTTTTTTTTTTTTGTTGTAAGAAGGAAATCGACCGCTTTGTTTCTTTTTGCATGCAGTTGTTGCATATATAAATATATTGGTGAAATTATATATTTTCTTGTCGTAACAAAAACAGTTTTTACAATTGTTTAAAATGATTTTGATAATTATTGTAATGTATATGTGATGATAACACTAGGGAACAACATTTTTGTTTCTTGAAAACTATTTGGTGTTTCTTATAGAACGTTTGATGCTGATTCCAAATATGGTTTCAGAATTTTTCTATCACCCATAGGTTTCGAGAAAATAATATTTCCATTTACTCAGAGTTTTCCCAAAATATTAGTTAAAATTAAGTGTACTAATTTAATTTTACTTTCTTTTTTTTCCAGGTTAACTATATTTAATAGTATTTTTTGCATTAAAAAAATATAGCTATTTAAACAAACAGATTTTTAATAAAAAGAAAGAAATTTTTTTCAAGTTTTGCTCAAATTTTAAAATTTTTCATAGTAGAAACAATTGGTTTTTCATTCCAAAAAGTTTTCCGTGATTTCAATAATTTTCCGCCAGCATGAATCGAAACTGTATTAATCCCAGAGATACATTTTGCTACGTATGTGGAGAACTGACCATAATGGCACAGAGGAAGACGATGACTTCACCCGTGAAGAAGGCTTACGAACTTTATTTTGGATGTAAGGTAGGCAACCAAGACAAATCCTGGGCACCTCATATCTCATGCATTTCCTGTGCCGTCACTCTTAGGGGTTGGATTAAAGGTACCCGCAAATCTATGCCATTTGCCATACCAATGATTTGGAGAGAGCCCAAGGATCACCTAACGGATTGCTATTTTTGTATGACTAACGTTTCAGGATTCTCTGCCAAAAATAAACATAAAATTCAATACCCAAATCTTGCATCTGCCATGAGACCAGTACTACATGACGATGATAACCCAATTCCAACTCCCCCAAAGTCATGGACACTGGATGAAGAGTCTGAAGTTTAACCAATGGAAATTGATGACACTAAAGATACAGACTTTCAGCAACCTGAATCAAATAAACCACGTATGATAACGCAGGTTATGCTGAATGATCTCGTGAGAGATTTGGACCTTCCGAAAAAGAAAGCGGAATTATTGGGCTCCAGGTTACGTGAATGGAATTTGCTGGCAAAAGATACAAGCATATCGGCGTTCCGCACTCGCCAAAAAGATCTGATGCAGTATTTCTCCTCGTCAGGTGGTTTATGCTACTGTAATAATGTAAATGGACTGCTGTTAGCTCTCGGTCATGAGCACAAATCTGAAGATTGGCGTTTATTTATTGACTCTTCGAAGCTAAGCCTCAAGGTTGTACTACTTCACAATGGAAATAAATACCCTTCCATTCCTGTAGGGCACGCTGTCCACATGAAGGAATCTTACGAAAATATGAAACTCATCCTTCAGCAGATTAATTATGACCAGTTTCGTTGGTATATATGTTGAGATTTAAAAGTCGTCGCGCTTCTTCTGGGAATGCAGCTCGGTTATACGAAGTTCTGCTGCTTCCTTTGTGAATGGGACAGCAGAGCCAGAGATTCGCATTATTTTGTAAAGGATTGGCCACTTCGTCAAAAATGTATCCCAGGACTGAAGAATGTGTCTCATGAACCCTTAGTTGACCCCAAGAAAATATACTTACCGCCACTTCACATCAAACTTGGCATCATGAAAAATTTGTCAAAGCAATGAACAAGGAAGATGAGGCATTCAAATATTTGAAGAAAAAGTTTTCACGACTTAGCGATGCAAAGATAAAAGAAGGGATCTTTGTTGGTCCCCAAATCAGAGAGCTCATGAAAGATCAAAAGTTTGATGATGCCTTGAGAGGAAAAGAAAAAGTGGCATGGCCATGAAGAATGTTGTCACAAATTTTCTAGGGAACATCAAAGCCTCTAACTATGAAAAAATAGTGCAGGACATGATTGAAGCATATAGGTTATTGGGATGTAATATGTCACTAAAAATCCATTTCTTGCACTCCCATTTAGATTTCTTCCCTGAAAACCTCGGCGACGTAAGCGATGAGCATGGAGAAAGGTTCCACCAAGATATAGCTACTATGGAGAAACGCTACCAAGGGAGGTGGGATTCGGCAATGTTAGCTGATTACTGCTGGATATTGATGCGAGAAGCTCCTAATGAAAGCTACAAGAGAAAATCAGTGACAAAGAAGTTTTAAGAAGAATATTTTAAATGCCAATCTGCCACTAATATAATTTTTATGAAGTATTTTTACTAACTTCTATAAACTTTTTGAATAAATATTAAAATACAAATTTCTCAGTAACCTTGGGTGATAGAGAAATTCTACGGCTATATTCGGAATCAGCGGAAAAAATCCTATAAGACCGATCTGTTCACGTCCAAGAAACAAAAAATAAGTTAAAATTTGTTCCCCAGTGTAATAGTTGTGTAATAATTAATCGATCTTGTCCCAATGACCTTTTTAAATTACTATGCTGAGGAACATACCGTCCCTCCGTTTGTTGAATTCCTTTAATTTTTGTTCTAAGCAGTCTGACAAAGCAATCTTTTTCTTTAAAAGAGCAAAGTGCTCACGAAAAGACGTATTATCAATTTCAGACATAATTATCTCCCCGCTTAGTCACTCAATTCCCCCGAATGTAGTACTCCAAACTTTTTTTTATTTTAACACCCCAACCCCAGTTGAAACGTGTCAACCAGAGAAATGGTATCGTACCGATACCTCTGGTTAATGTTAATGGTTATATAGTTCATATATGGCTAGGAATGTTACTAGTCGAATTTAATTCCATGTTAAAATTTAATTTTTAATACCGTGAGATTTACTTTCATTACTTGTAAGGTCCTCTAAGTACGTTTTTTTTAATTACCTTAATATACGTGTAACTGATTTAATTACGTAAAATCGATAATCCTAATTGAATTTTATTACTTTTGAGACATATTCGAATTCATTTTCTTTCCGTACTTCAAGTAACTTTCACACTAAACTCATATGCATATATCATCATTAATACTACCTGTAATTGAATAATAATTCACTTAAACTTAAAGGACTTATAATCGTACTCCCATTTTTAAATTATTATACATTATTTTTAAACTTTATTAATTCAAAAACTTTCCGAATCCCTACATATATACACGCATGTATGCACATTTCTCCACAAACATTACGTACAAAAATAGTACAAAAATCTGCGGATACTGATTACACTTTCACCCATTTGGACATATCACCAACCACTACACTCTGTACCTAGTACACACAAATACACACTAGACCACAGGCATATACATCATCCACTACGTAATTCGATTTTTACCTACACTAGTCAATAAAATTAGTTTAGTAACTGTACAACCATGATAACTAAATATTTGTAAAATTTAACAATATCATTGTTTGTCTAAATTAACGTATTAATCCTTCTATTCTGTTTGCATAAAATTAAAGTATTAATCTTCGAATTTTTATATTTTATAATAACTCTCTAAGCAAGTGTCACGTTAAAGATTTGATTACTCTGCATTGTACCCAACCACTCGAACTCACTTGTTCCGTATAAAATTGGTATTGTAAAGAAAAATTCGTCATCATCTAATTTGAATTCGTCAGGATGTTATTTTCTCAGTTGTATTGTAGCAATTGTATTATATTGTTGCATTAATATAATTTTTTGAGGGGAGAGCACTGTAAAAATGAACAATGAATAATCAATATTCATTTTTACATGAGAAGCCAAAATCGCCTGAACGAGTTTTGGATAGAATTTCGATTTGTTCTTCTTTATTCATTACTGTATTTCTCTAAGTCATCTTTTCTAAAAATGACTTATACTGTACGTATGGCATAATTTGAATAAGTATGACGTCACATTTTCCCGTCATTAATTTCCCTTCATCATATCTCTAGTATTCAATGTATGAAAATTCTTTAACATAATATAAAAACTGTACACTCTATAAGTCATTATTTATATGTTATGTAGTATAAATATAACTATTATTCGACCATATTCCCCCCCATACGTCCATATCTTATCTTGACCATTATCCTATATCAATTTTATTAAATATTCACTTTACTCGTGTCAGTCTATGATATGTGTACAGTACTTTGTTCACTTGTACATGTCCCTAATAATCAAGATTACGTACATAGTTACGTACATGTAAATACGTTCACATGTATTCTTTTTACTTTTTATTTTAATTATTTCACCTCCTGCAATGAACTCGAAAACGCTTATGCAAGTGTACGCAATTCGATGATCACAGCATAAATCGAACATCTGAAAACGTAAAACCTCCTGTCCCTCTGATTCAAATTTATAACATATTATAACATATTATAACATATTATGTTGTATATAAATACATACCGTATGTGCCCATGTACTTTGTGTTGCACTAATAACCATATATAATAACCATATATAGATATAAAAACACTGTACGAATTGTAAACGACGTAATGTACTTTAATGAAACTGTAATTAATGATAATAACTTAATATATAATGTAATAATGTACTTTAAATGAAATTATCATTAACGATAATAGGCGAACGTGAATTAATTGGTAATTGTAATCATAATTGTAATGAACCAAAAGTGCAGCGTACTCAGTGATGTACTTAGATTGTACTCAATGCACAACCCGACATTATGTCGCCATTTAGGAATGTATACGCGGCGATATTGTTATTATTTTTATTATTATTATTTTTTCGTTGTGATAAATTTTGATGTGCTTTCTACTTTGCCAAATAATTTATGACTTGTTCTTTTTAAAAATTTCTTAATCATTTTTAGATTTAGCTTAATAGTGAATCCTGAGTAACTTTTGCCATGTTCATGTTTTGTATACATTCTCACTTCGTTATAAAAGATGAAGTCATGTCTTGCCTAAGCATTTAATTGTAAATCTTAAACCTTTAATTTTTACTCATATGCATATTTTAGTGTAAAGATGCATAGTTCAAATTCCACTTTTGTTAACTTGGCAGATCATGATAACATCAGATCTGAAAATACGCCGTTTAAGATAAAAATATGGCTTCATCTTCAAATATCTTGTTTATTCGTTTAAACATTACCACAGCTAAAAACTTTACTTTATTTTCAAATATTGTGCAAAAATAATGCAGCCTTTTCAACATTTAATAATAATGATGTAGCAGTTTTTGGGTATATAAACTCAAAAATTTTTCCATGTTTATTCTGATTCCAACTACGAGGCTGAGCATTACCTGTAACAGTTTAGCAGTAAAACACAGTAAGAAAAAGTCTTTATCTTCTCCTTCGAGCCGTGCTCTCTTCAGAAAACTTAATCATTAGAATCTCCCGATACGTTACAAGAAGAATCGGGGAGAAACCTCGAAGAATTTAATAAGCCTCTCAGAATCCTCCTAGCCACTACAGAAGAACTCGGAGAGTATTATAGAAGAAAACTATCGCGAAAAATATCCGTTGCTGCCTTCTAAACCAGAACCCCTGTCGACTTCGAATAGAAAATTTTGCTCTTGTGGTTTTGATATTACATAAGTTATTTTACATAGAATTTATTTTAACTTTTCAGTTAAATTATTTCTCTTAAATTCAAGAAATAAATGTTAAATTATATTAAACCTTTTTGGGTAACTGTACAAAATCACAGGCGTACATTACGGAAAAAAATTAATATAAAAAATTTCGGATCACCTGAAGATCAGAGCCCCCATGTATTCTTGTTTTTTGCTTTGCAGTACAAAATATAATAATAATAAATTAAATTGAATACCCGGTTAGGTCAACTGTACGCCCTTGACGATTAGTTAGGTTAAGTTGTAATATTTTCGTTAGTTTTAACGAAGATATCATTTGGTAATTGAGGCTAGGGGCCCTGATCTTCAGATGATCCAAAAATTTTTAAAATCATAAAAAATTACTAACTGGTTATATTCTATTTCTCTCTGGATATTCTATTAATTTTGGTGACTAATAAATTTCCATAAACAGAAATCAACCGTTACTGATTAGGGATTTTTTTAATAAGTTTTAGAGATATTGCATTTGTAGGCGAACTTTTTTCTTCACCCCCCCTTCCCCGAAATTATATGTATTACCAGTCTTTGTATAAGTTTAATATTTTTAAAAGCAGGATTAATACTAGATATGAATAGTTAAAGAAATTTAACTAAAAATTTATAATAAAACTAAAATAATTGAATAAATTAACAACAGTTTTCTCTCTTGTATTTTTTCTATTGTTCAAAAACGCATATTTTAAAAATAAAAGTAATTTTATACAATTTTGATCATAATAACGAGTGCAAAAAAATTCACTTTTTTACGTGAAGGTCAAATTATGATAATAAAAACCCACTCCAATAGGCAGAGTTTATTTCCACAACCGTTTCGATGCCCACTGGCATCCTTTTCGGGTGGATACAGAAAAACCCGAAGAGGATGCCAGTGGGCATCGAAACTGTTGTGGAAATAAACTCTGTCTATTAGAGTGGGTTTTTATTATCATAATAACGAAGTTTTCTATTAAAATATTATGTCTATTTTGTTTACTTTTGTTGAGTTTGAACGACGGTTCAGGATCGACCTGCAGTCGACCCCTCTGCAGCATCCCGCCTCATTTGCGGGATTACTGTTTATAATTTTTTATTTTTTGCAGGAAGGAGGGGTCAAAAGCGAGAGCCCTCAAAATTGCCCACCCACCGTCTTCCCCCTCATGTCAGATCCTACGTATTTAAATTTTGTGTCAGCATTCCTGGCTCAGTAAGTAATCCCGTTTCTCTATAAACGTTGTGAAGACACTAAGATCAGGGGTTCGGATCACGATTATGCTGGTAATAATAATAATAATAATAATAATACAAGAGTTAGATGAAGGAGCCTGCATCATTTGGCCCGAGCGATGTGCCACTTTCCGGTTCTCCTGAATGATAATTAATTATTATGATGTAAAATGATGTAAACTGTACACAAGTACTTATTACCATATATATATATATACATTACGTTCCAAATTATTAAGCAGATTGCATTTTCTCCAATGTTTTCAAAAGTTTTTCACCGATTTCAATGAAATTTATAGCAAATAATTACTATATATAGCAGCACTGATGGTATTCATTTCGATAAAATATTTTGATAATTAAAATAATTATCTCATTTTATTGAAAAATATGTAAAATATGATGTTCCGGATCATTAAGCAAGTATTCTATTTACAGATCTAAGTGGTGAAAATGGGTAAGAAGAAGGATTTAACACTAACTGAGAAAAGAAAAATAGTCAAGTTACTCGCTGAAAATATAAAATCTATTGAAATTGCGAAGCAGTTTGGCAGAGCTTATCGAACTGTAAACAAGTTTGTAGCGGAGGGTACCAAACTGAGGCAGCGAAGTGATAAAGGAGCTATAAGAAAAGTGACAAGGCGGCAGATATCTGTAATCAAGCGCAAATTGCAAAGCATCCATTGTCCTCAAGTAAAGAGGTTTTTGAGCAGGCTGGCATACATAATGTACCAAAAACATCTCGATGTGGAATCCTCCAAACAATTGGCAAGACTTGTAAACCTACGATTCAGTCACCATTAACATCCAGGTACAAGAAGCAGCGTGTTGAATGGGCTCGTCAGTACGTGAAAACAGATTTTAGTACTGTATTGTTAACCGATGAATGAAGAGCAACCCTTGAGGGATCTGATGGTTGGTCAAGAAGATGGATTGCTAAGGTTCAATCTCTACCATGGAATGAGGTTTTCTTTTAGAAAGTTTGTGTAAGACTGGGCATTCATTTTTACACCATCAGGCACTCTGTATGGGACAGCTACTTCATTGCCTATCAATCCTGCCCAAAACGTGAAACTACCTCCACCTTGTTGGCGTCTTAATCTTGATGGTAGAAATTGGCTCTCAGCAATCCATCTTCTTGACCAAACATCAAGTCCCTCAAGGGTTGCTTTTCATTCATCGGTGAACAATACACTATTAAAATCTGTTTTCACGTACTGACGCGCCCATTCAACACTCTGCTTCTTGTACCTGGGTGTTAATGGTGACTGAATCGTAGGTTTACACGTCTTGCCAATTGTTTGGAGGATTCCACATCGAGATGTTCTTGGTACATTATGTATGCCAGCCTGTTCAAAAACCTCTTTACTTGAGGACAATGGATGCTTTGCAATTTGCGCTTGATTACAGATATCTGCCGCCTTGTCACTTTTCTTATAGCTCCTTTATCACTTCGCTGCCTCAGTTTGGTACCCTCCGCTACAAACTTATTTACAGTTCGATAAGCTCTGCCAAACTGCTTCGCAATTTCAATAGATTTTATATTTTCAGCGAGTAACTTGACTATTTTTCTTTACTCAGTTAATGTTAAATCCTTCTTCTTACCCATTTTCACCATTTAGATCCGTAAATAGAATACTTGCTTAATAAGTCGGAACACAATATTTTACATATTTTTCAATAAAATGAGATAATTATTTTAATTATCAAAATATTTTATCGAAATGAATAGTGATTATTTGCTACAAATTTCATTGAAATCGGGGAAAAACTTTTGAAAACATTGGAGAAAATGTAATCTGCTTAATATATATATATATATATATATATACAGGGTGGGCGGAAAGTAGCTCCCTATTTTGGATTGGTAAAAAAATACGTATATTATCCATTTATTTCAGAAGAAATAATATGAAAAGGTAGGCATACATGGTAGGTTTTCTCTAAAATTCAATGTGGGCTCCAACTCTTTCCACCAGCTTCTGGAGCCGCCCAGGAATGGCGTCCACTGACTTTAGCAGGAACTCCGGCGGGATGGAGGACATGACTTCCCGAATTCGGTCCTCCAGTTCTTCCAATGTCCTCGGTTTGGTGCGGTAGACTTCTTCCTTTACCCACCCCCAAAGAAAGAAGTCGCACGGTTACCGCTGAAAAATGGCAGAATCGGTTCAGTGTAACGGTGTGGTGTGGTATGACCTCAGATCAGGTTGTGTGCCCGTTCCTTCTGCGCAACACCATGAATGCTGAGCGGTACCTTGCTATGTTGCGAAACGAGGTCTGGCCGGTTGTCAGCACGTGGGAGAACATCGACGATCTGATATTTATGCAAGATGGCGCCCCTCCGCACTTCGCTCTTGTTGTCCGTGAGTGGCTGGATGCCCACTTCCCTGGGCGTTGGATGGGTCGTCGTGGTCCACATCAATGGCCAGCCAGGAGCCCCGACTTGACACCGTGCGACTTCTTTCTTTGGGGGTGGGTAAAGGAAGAAGTCTACCGCACCAAACCGAGGACATTGGAAGAACTGGAGGACCGAATTCGGGAAGTCATGTCCTCCATCCCGCCGGAGTTCCTGCTAAAGTCAGTGGACGCCATTCCTGGGCGGCTCCAGAAGCTGGTGGAAAGAGTTGGAGCCCACATTGAATTTTAGAGAAAACCTACCATGTATGCCTACCTTTTCATATTATTTCTTCTGAAATAAATGGATAATATACGTATTTTTTTACCAATCCAAAATAGGGAGCTACTTTCCGCCCACCCTGTACACATATATATATATATATATGAAAATTATTTCACGAAAGTAACACGTGAATAATATTTATGATGAAAATAACCACGAAGGAAAAAGGAAACACAGAATGGTGCTCAAGCGCTTTCGTCTAATGATATCCTCAGGAACACTGAAATAAATAACAAGTTCGAGACTATATATAGGTCACAAAAAAAAATAAAGTAGAAAAATAAAAACTGTAGGAGGAACATACAAATTTATAAGGAAAAACTACCAGAGTTTCAGCACTTTGCCCCTCTTGTCTAAATTCGTTCTGAACGAATTCAAAACAACAGGATCAAGCGAAATAGGCCCTGACTAATGTTGAAATTATTTGTAAGTTGAATAATGCCAGACTCAAGAATATTTCTACTAACAATGTTGCTTGAGTGAAACAAAATTGAAGCATTATTCCAATCAATACAGTGGGATAACTCTGACAAATAGACGAAAAGGGCACTGGACGACTGTTCCTTTCTAACGGAATATTGATGCTGTTTTATACGCGTGTGCAAATCCTTTCCCGTCTGTCCAATGTAAAAGGAATCACATGTAAAAAGGACTCACATGTAAAAAATTCCATGGATCTTACTGAAAAACTGAATAATATATGCACTGAAAACAACGATAGATTGATCAGTTTCGACGTTTGTTCATTGTTTACAAAAGTGCCGATTGACTATATGCTTGACTTTCTCTCCCGAGAATTACATAAGTATGACCTGCCACTACCTGCACACATCGTTTTGGAACTCATTAAGTTTTGCATCAAAGCCTGTAAATTCACTTCCAATAGCGAATATTATCAACAGGTTTTTGGGATGGCCATGGGTAATCCCTTGTCACCCCTCCTCTCCAATATTTATATGGAGTTTTTCGAAATCACTTACATTCCGAGAATCCTTGGGGTTGGCATCCCATGGTTGCGGTACGTCGACGATATTTTGTGTATCTGACCCATGAATCGTGACCTGGATGACTTCCCCTTCAGTTAAACAATCAAGTCCCTCCATTAAGTTTGCTTTAGAAGTGGAACAAAACAACTCAATCCGTTTTTGGACGCGCGGTTGTACATAGGGAAGCCCAGGTTTTAAGTTTAGTATTTACCGGAAAAAAACAAACAATTTGTCCTACGTACATTTTACTCGGACATGACACCCCCATCAGGAAAGCCATATTTCTTCAATGTTTCTCCGCGCTCTTAGGATCGCCAGTCCGGAATACATGGATGCAAAATTAGAAAAACATCAACAGTATTGGAGTGATTTGTGTTACCCACCTGCTTTTTTGGAATCTTGTCTGAACAAGGCAAAACGAACTTTCTATCGCATAAATAATAACCCTCTCACTTTGTCGAAGAATATTTTAGTACTTCCATTTTCCCCAAGCTTTTTAGGTATTGCTCATGTACTTAAACTTTTGAATATTAATGTAGTATTTTCATATAAAATATTGTGAAGAATATCATAATAAAAAATAGCCCTACCAATAATTCGAGCATATTTATAAAATTGGTTGTAAACAATGTGATTCCTTTTACGTTGGACAGACGGGAAAGGATTTGCACACGCGCATAAAACAGCATCAATATTCCGTTAGAAAGGGACAGTCGCTCCAGTATCCTCTTCGTCCATTTGTCAGAGTTATCCCACTGTATTGATTGGAATAATGCTTCATTTTTGTTTCACTCAAGCAACATTGTTAATAGAAATAGTCTTGAAGTCTGCCATTATTCAACTTACAAATAATTTTAAACATTAGCCAGGGCCTTTTTTCGCTGATCCTGTTGTTTTGAATTCGTTCAGAACGGATTTAGACAAAGAGGGGCAAAGTGCTGAAACTCTGGTAGTTTTTCCTTACAAATTTGCATGCTCCTCCTACAATTTTATTTTTTTTATTTATTTATTTTTTTTTTGTGACCTATATATAATCTCGAACTTGTTATTTATTTTAGTATTCCTGAGGATGTCATTAGACGAAAGCGCTTGAGCACCATTCTGTGTTTCCTTTTTCCTTCGTGGTTATTTTCATCATATTATATATATATATATATATATATATATATATATATACACACACACACTGTAATCTCTCTGCACGTCTTTTGAACGATAAAGAACTCGTATTTGAATTCAAAAAACGGACACCTAATGTTCGTGAAAAACAACCTTCACAATCCAGTTTGTATGGATAAATTTACTTTGTTGCTAGTCGGTGAAGTGAGGACGAGGGTGTGTGTGTGGTGTGTGTGTGTGTGTGTTGCAGAGGTAGGGGAGGGTATAGCTAATTATGGATATCGTAGTTGGAAATATTATCGCTCGTAAGGGAAAATTCTCTCAAAAAAAATTACAGTCAAAATGGCTTTCGTGTTAATGAAACAAATAAACCCTTAATATGGTTTTACAGAGTCAGTTTATTCAGAAAGCATCGATAAAATTAGAAAATATGCAAACAAACTAACATTTATTGTTAAATAACCTAAAATTTACGAAGTTTGAATGTGTTTATAATAAATAAATTCAATTTATATATATTATATATATATATATATATATATATATATATTATATACTTTACCAATCGTAAAGACCATAAAAAAAAATAGTTAACATGTAAAATGAAGTCTCTTTATATATATATATATATAATATAATATATATGAAAAATTATTTCACAAAAGTGACACGTGAAAAATATTTATGAATAAAACCACGAAGGGAAAGAAAACACAAAGGGGTGCTCAAGCGCTTTCGTTAATGACATCCTCAGGAACACTGGAAGTGAAAGGACAGATCAAGGCAATATATAGGTTACAAAAAATAAACATACATACATACATATTCATATATATATATGCATATATATATATATATATATATACACATATACATATATATAGTAAGCATAGAAAAAATTGTGGAGGAGCAAACATTTGTATGGGAGATTGACACTTTTAGCACTTCAGCCGACATTCAATATAAATTCAAATGCTTGTTTATGAAACAGGTCACAAAAGAATAAAGAAATAAAATAAATATAAATATAAATTGAGAAAAAAAAATTAATTACAAAATAGTGCCTTAGTGATATATGTCACAGCCTAAATAACCATAAAGAAATAAACCGGCAAATAAAAAAACCACAAAATATATACATACACACATATTATATATATATCTATAGATATATATATATATATATATATATATATATATATACACACATACACATAAAATACATTATTAGTAAGTAAAGAAAAATTGGGAGGATAAACACATTTGTATGGGGAAAAATGACACTTTTAGCACTTTGGCCGACCTTCAATATAAATTCAAATGGCTTGTTTATGGAACAGGTCACAAAAGAATAAAGAAATAAAAAAAAATATAAATATAAAAAGTGCCTTAGTGATATATATGTCAGCCAAAATAACCATAAAGAAATAAACCAACAGATAAAAAAAACAAAATTGTAAGTGGAGTCTACAAATTCAAGCTCAAAAGGGAAGTTTACAATCAATTTAATAGATGATGCCAAATTGATATATAGGTCATAAAGAATAAAGAAATAAACCAAAAAAAATTAAAAAATAATAAAAAATAATAATAATAAATTGAAAAATAAATTTTAAGAGAAGCACACCAATTTATAAGGGAAAAATTACCACAGGTTTTTAGTTATTGTTGAATCATGCATATTATAGTCACAAACGAATAAAAAAGTAAAGTAAATATAAATTGGAAAACAAAATGATGCCTAGATGATATATAAAGAACCATAAAAAATATATACAACATATATACGGTATATATACGAAATATAAACGCAATATATACAGAATATATATAATATATATATATATATATATATATATATATGCATAAGGGAAAAAATTACCAAAGATTTGTTTTTATATTATTGTCTGAAAAAACGGTAGGTCGCAAAAGAATAAAGAAATAAAAATAAATATAAATTGAAAAAATTACAAATAATACACCTACACATGTATACCCGCATAACACAAATATATACATATACACACATATATACAAACACACACACACACCACACATATATATATATACACATACAAGCTTGACCTTCGCGAAATGAGAAATCATCGCGCAGAACCTTTGTGAGGTTGTATGGTAAGGTAAGGTACATACACATATATATATATATATATACACATATATATACACATACATACATACATACATATACACACTAGGGTTATGACTTTTTAATTTTTTGTCATAAATATTGTTTCCTGTATCAGCAATCGATGAACCTTTGCTTGAAAACAATAAAAAAGGGCCTAATTCTTCAGAATTAAAATAAAATGTCACCCCGAAAGCAAATATAGTATATTAGTATATTCGAGAGAGCTGCATTGCACCATTCTAGATTGGTTACCTGATAATTATCATAAATTGTCCAATATCTTGCAACAATACCGAAAAGCACTAAATACTCTGGAAAATCACTGGAACAGAGACCCATCTGCAATAGCTATACCAAGGAGCAACCAATATTTATTATTTTATTAATTTTTTCTTTTTTAGTTTGGGGTGAAGTTTTTTCAAAATATATCGAAAAAACTGTTATTTTCATTGTCAGGGGGCAAAGGTTCATCGACTTATGATACAGGAACATGACGTTATAAAAATGTCATAACCCTAATACACACATACATACATACATATACACACATATACATACACACATTTAACTGCAATGACCACACACATACTCACATACACATACATACATACACATACACCATACAGCAAAAATTGAAAAATAAAATTGTAAGAGAAACCTACAGATTTATGGAAAAAAAAAAAACAAAACAAAAACAATTTTTACCAAAGATTTAACATATATATATTTGTGGTTTTTTTTATTGCCGGTTTATTTCTTTATGGTTATTTAGGCTGTGACATATATATCACTAAGGCACTATTTTGTAATTAATTTTTTTTCTCAATTTATATTTATATTTTTTTTTCTTTATTCTTTTGTGACCTGGAAGTGAGTTGTGTTACCCATCTGCGTTCATGGAATCTTGTCTTAATAAGGCTAAACGAACCTTCTATCGTGTGAATAATAACAGTCGCACCTTGTCAAAGAATATTTTAGTACTTCCATTTTTCCCGGGCTTCTTAGGCATTGCTAATGTACTTAAACTTTTGGATATCAGTGTAGTTTTTTCATATAACAATATTGTGAAAAACATCATAGTAAAAATAGCCCTACCAATAATTTAGGCATTATCTATAAAATTGGGTGTAAGCAATGTGATTCCTTTTACATAGGTCAGACGGGAAAGGATTTGCAAACGCGTGTAAAACAGCATCAATATTCCGTTAGAACGGGACAGTTGTCCAGTGCCCTTTTTGTCCATTTGTCAGAGTTATCCCATTGTATTGATTGGAATAATGTTTCAGTTTTGTTTCACTCTAGCAACATTGTTAATAGAAATATTCTTGAGTCGGCTATAATTCAACTTACAAATAACCTTAACATGAGTAAAGGTCTGTTTCAACTCGATCCCGTTGCTCTGAATTCCTTCAGAATGGATTTAAACAAGGGCAGTTGTTAAATCTTTGGTAAAAATTTGTTTTTGTCTTTTTTTTTTTTCCTTATAAATCTGTAGGTTTCTCTCACAATTTTATTTTTCAATTTTTTGCTGTATGCGTGTATGTGTATGTATGTATGTGTATGTGAGTATGTGTGTGGTCATTGCAGTTAAATGTGTGTGTATGTATATGTGTGTATATGTATGTATGTATGTGTGTGTATGTATGTATGTATGTATGTGTATATATATGTGTATATATATATATATATATGTGTATGTACCTTACCTTACCTTACAACCTCACAAAGGTTCTGCGCGATGATTTCTCACTTCGCGAAGGTCAAGCTTGTATGTGTATATTATATATATGTGTGTGTGTGTGTGTTTGTATATATGTGTGTATATGTATATATATTTGGTTATGCGGGTATACATGTGTAGGTGTATTATTTGTAATTTTTTCAATTTATATTTATTTTATTTCTTTATTCTTTTGCGACCTACCGTTTTTTCAGACAATAATTATAAAACAAATCTTTGGTAATTTTTCCCTTATGCATATATATATATATATATATATTCTGTATATATTGCGTTTATATTTCGTGTATATATACCGTATATATGTTGTATATATTTTTATGGTTCTTTATATATCATCTAGGCATCATTTTGTTTTCCAATTTTATTTACTTTTACTTTTTTATTCGTTTGTGACTATAATATGCATGATTCAGACAATAACTAAAAAACCTGGGGTAATTTTTCCCTTATAAATTGGTGTGCCTTCTTAAAATTTATTTTTCAATTTATTATTATTATTTTTTATTATTTTTAATTTTTTTTTGTTTTTTCTTTATTTCTTTGTGACATATATCAATTTGGCATCATCTATTAAATTGATTGTAAACTTCCCTTTTGAGCTTGAATTTGTAGACTCCACTTACAATTTTTGTTTTTTTATCTGTTGGTTTATTTCTTTATGGTTATTTTGGCTGTGACATATATATCACTAAGGCACTTTTTATATTTATATTTATTTTTATTTCTTTATTCTTTTGTGACCTGTTCCATAAACAAGCCATTTGAATTTATATTGAAGGTCGGCCAAAGTGCTAAAAGTGTAATTTTTCCCCATACAAATGTGTTTATCCTCCCACAATTTTTCTTTACTTACTATATATATGTATATGTGTATGTGTGTATATATATATATATATATATTATATATATATATATATATATATATTGTGGTTTTTTATTTGCCGGTTTATTTCTTTATGGTTATTTAGGCTGTGACATATATATCACTAAGGCACTATTTTGTAATTAATTTTTTTTTCAATTTATTTATATTTATTTTTATTTCTTTATTCTTTTGTGACCTGTTTCATAAACAAGCCATTTGAATTTATATTGAATGTCGGCTGAAGTGCTAAAAGTGTCAATCTCCCATACAAATGTTTGCTCCTCCCACAATTTTTTCTATGCTTACTATATATATGTATATGTGTGTATATATATATATATATATATATATGTATATATATATTATATGAATATGTATGTATGTATGTTTATTTTTGTAACCTATATATTGCCTTGATCTGTCCTTTCACTCCAGTGTTCCTGAGGATGTCATTAGACGAAAGCGCTTGAGCACCCCTTTGTGTTTCTTTTCCCTTCGTGGTTTTTCATCATATATATATATATATATATATATATATATATATATAGATAGATAGAAAGACAGACGCGGATGTAATTATTTTACAGTTCTTCCAGCATTGTGGCGGAAGCACACGGGAACTTCCTTTGTAAGTTTCCGGTAAAGAATTATATCTCCAATTAATACGCTTTTTTCCCGTTGACAGTCTGTGAAAACATCTGAAGAAGGAAAAGAAGCTTTAATAAACACCTTCTTTTAAACGGAAGCCCAAAACGCTTCACTCTACAGACGCTATTCACAATGACGTATTTCCAACGTACATTTAATTAAAAAAAATTCTTAATCTTTATTTCAAAGAGGGGAGATACAGAACGAAAGATGTTGTTTGCTTCGCCTGTTACCATGGAAACGGTTTATTTGTACTACCATATACAATACCGCTTTAGATTTTTATTTTATTATTTTTTTTAATATCTAGTTAGCTCTTATTTTTTGTGCGTTTTTGTTAAACTTTTGCTCACACACGAGGCTGGATAATTATTTCCTGTTTTTGTCGTTTTTTTTAAATCTTTTAACGTGAGAATTAAAGTTTGGAAATTTAGCTTTGTTGAAGTTCATTTGAGGAAAGCGTTTATAATTATTAATTTAATAATTAAAGGGAATAATTACTTTAATTAATTTAATAATTAAAGGGATTAATTTAATTAATTTAATTAAATTTACGACATTAATCATTTCTACTGTTGAATATAATTTCTTAAACCCTGAGGGAAGTTCCTGAAGGTACTCTGGAAACCGGAATAAAAGTCAAAACAAATTTATCCCTAAAACCTCTAATTTATTTATATATAACCCTGGTTAACCTTGGTTTTACTTCCGTCCGAATTGTTCATTCTGACGATGGTCAAGGTTGTCACTCCACCTTAGACCTACAGTTTAACGTGGAATCCGAACCACGCTCCACCAGCAGCCAAGCGTTTTAATCACTAGGCTACCCAGGGTACTCATTTATCTACCAACCAATTTCTTTATTGTGTGGAAGGATGAACAGCTGGGTTTTGCTGCGCTCCGGCTGCCGTCACAGGGTTTCGATGCCGGGGCCAGTGGATTCGTAGTCAGCGACACTAACCACTACACCAAGGAGGCGCATGTGTATATATATATATATATATATATATATATATGGGTCTTGATCTCTGGGCCGATTGATTCATAGTCAGCGACACTGACCACTACACCACCGAGGCGCACACATATATATATATATATATATATATATATATATATATATATATATATATATATATATATATGATACACACAGACCGTGCATGGAACAAGGAACTCTTCTGGGATAATTAAATCCACTATAGTCCGAATAAGTAATGGTAAGGAAAGACATAACGATGTCGTTGCATAGTGGTTAGCGCCCGCGACTTTTAATCAAGGCGTCATGGGTTTCAGTATCCTGGTGGAGTTAATTGCAAATAGATGCATGAGCATGAATGATTTTCCATATATTATATATATATATATATATATATGATATAATGAATAACCACGAAGGAAAGGAAACAGAATGGTGCTCAAGCGCTTTCGTCTAATGACATCCTCAGGATGTTATTTTCAGGTGTTACTTTCGTGAAATAATATTCATATATATATATATATATATTATAATATATATATATATATATATATATATATATATATTGTACGGATGCAAATGTTATCATTTTAAAATGCATTTTTTTGAAATAAAGTAGAAAAATATTCAACAGTTTTTAATGTTTTTGTCCTAAATTTTCGTGTTTGTCCGAAATTCTCATTTCATTTCTTTATAGAGGAAATGAGTGCCACCGGGAATGGCCATCTGATTCTCCATGGCACCTGAGGGAGCCACTATAGAGCCAAAATATAAAACAGAAATATTGGAATAAATTTGTAATGATAAATTACATTTACATATCAAAGGAATTCTTTATTGTTCTGAGTTTCATCAGCTTAAATATTTATTTAAAATCTTCAGCTATAACGGCTCTTATATATATATATATATATATATATATATATATATATATATATATATATATATATATATATATACACACGAGTATAATCAGTTTAATCCAGGTTCAATATATTGTGTATATACAGTGGTCATAAGTATTCGTACAGAAAAATATTTCATTTATATTCGTACTTATATTTTATACCATGCATAAGATAGCTATGAGAGATTTACCGTTCATTTGAAAATAATTTAACAAATAAAAAATTAGTTTAACTTCAATAAATAATATAAATCATCAAAGAATTTGAGGAAAATAATAATAACAAGTTAAAATGCAAAAGTTTTCGTACATTTATTTACAAAAATTTTTAATGCTTTGTGTGTCCAACTTTTGCTTGAATGATTTCAATGATTCGTTTTGTGCATTTTTCTACGAGATTTTGACATCTTTCAGTAGAAATTTTAGTCCCTTATTCTAAAGAAAATTGTTGCAATTCATTCGGATTCGAAGGGTTTCTCTTAGGGACAGATTTTTTCAAATCAAACCATAGATTCTTGATTTTTAAACATGGTCAGTAATGTTCTTTTTTTTTTAAATTTTTTTGTTGTAGATTTAAAGGTTCTTTGTAGGGCTTTATTCTCTACAATATCTTGTTCCCGGTGCGGACTTGAGAACAGAGCAGCATTCGGTTACTGGTACAACCAAACTCTTCCATAATTTGAACATGTCGTTCAATCTTCTGCTATGAAAACACCTTCATATAATCCCTATTAATTTCTTTTCCTTTGCCAATTTTAATATTGTAGTATTCTCTGAACTCTCGTCTATTGACATTATTATTCGTAGATCTCTCTGACTTGGTAATGTGATACAATTTGTGTGTTGCTGCCTATTTCTTATCTTTCATCTTTGATATTTTCTCCAGCCTAAATTAAGCAGCAACGAGTTGGTATCACTTTTTTATTTTTTATCTTTTTATCTCTTCTTCTTTAGCGATTTCGTTGAAAAATTTTGCCATCTACAAACAATGATTCCTTTGTCTATATTCACATTCATTATTACAGAGAAAAAGGAGGCTAATTGGCTCCTTGAGGTATAGAGATAATGACCTTGTATTTAACTCCATTTCTTACCCTTATTTGTGATATTTGATTTAAAAAATTTAATACTCAGAGACACAGTTTCCATAGCAATACCTATTTTTTAACCCCGAGTTTGTGAGTATGTATTCCATGGTCACATTTATCGAATGCTTTAGTTAAATTTGTGTATATTATATTTGCGGTTTTCCTTTGGCACAAAGGCTCTAAAATTCTCTCTTGTTGATCTAAAGTTAGGATAAGCAAGACTTTGGAATATATAATTCCTTTACTTCCAAAGAGTAAGCCGCATTTTATCTAACTATTCTTTCAAAAATGTCAAAGATGTAACGCGAGATATTTGGCATGCCTCTGCTTGCACCTTTGTGAACGGGATCAAAGTTTGCATTTTTTAAAGAATACGGGATCAGGTCGTAGCCCAGTGATGTCCTCCACAATATGTATAATGACATCGCCATCTTTTCCTCGCATTTCATGCACTAATCTCTGTTGCTGATTTGTCTCACGGCTTACATGGAACATTAACTATGTCTCGTTCTGAAATATCAATACCACGGAACGAGTTACCACTTAAACCAGTCCTTAGTTCTTGTTCATCTGTTTTAAAAGATGAGTTCATCTTCATATCATTTCTTTTGGGTCATTTGTACACTATTGTTTTATTTAAGGATCCAATATTTCCACTGAACTTTGTCTTTTCGTTTCTAAAGGACATACAAAATTAAAACTTACGCAGAATCACAATAAAGGTGAAGTTTATCTGTCAGGACATAAAATGGGCTTTTAATAATGAACAAAGATTCAGGTATAGGAAATTGAGAGTCATTACTTTTAAGAACCATTTCCGCATCTCTTAACAATAATAATTAATGAAGACTGCCAAAAACTGGCACCTCCCTCTGGCACTTGCTCTAACTCCTATTATTATTGCATTATTATTGGCATTGCTCTAACTCTTATTATTAAAATTACCAGTATCACCGGGAGTAGGACCTTCGACCTCCGTGTTACTATTGAGCTCCCTACAGACGCAGGTTGTTCATAAACTATATTTAACATCTCTTCTTAGCATTATTTTAAATAATGTTTTTCGTATTTAAAAAGTCAGTCGAAAGTCCTGAAAAAAAAAAAAAAAAAAACAAAAAACACACACACACACACACACACACACACACAGAATATATACATATATACAAACCTTCTTAACAGAAAAAATTATTTCGAAAGTTATCCGATCAAACGGCAAAATCTCTCAAAAAATATAATTTTATCTACTTAAATATAAGAACTTCATCAAATCATGAATCAAATCATGAATTAGTTTGGTGTTAAGAGACGAAAAGATTTGGAATCTTTTCAGAAGTGTACAAGTTTAAGTTGTTGAAGACGCTTCAAAATTTGTTTAAGTATTTCTTAACCCTTTCACTGTCCCATGTATCATATATGATACACGAATGTTTCTGTGAGACGCCCGTGTATCACATGTGATATACTCAGCCTTTCTTTTATTTATATTTTTTGAGATTGAAAGCGTTTCAGTTATAGTTTCTTATTCGTGCCAGACGTATGAGAGAAGACTAAATTTCATCGAAAACCTCTTTTTTGGTAATTTTGTAAATTTTTTTATGAGAATTTATGGTCAGATAATGTTCGTACCATTTTTTTTGAGCTTTTTTTTAGGAAAAAAATATACATTACAGGACTAATATATATTTCAACATAAAATTTGCCTTTTATATAGAAAAGAAATAAAAAAAACTTTAATTGAATCAAAATAATGACATTGTAATCAACAAAAAACCTTAATATTTCACTCTCATGGTTTATGTTTCTCATTGAAGCAAGTAAGACAATAAGCTTTATTGCATTGCATACATTCAGTTGATACCTGTTTGGCCTTTTGTCGAGCTTCTTGAACATTTTGTGAATTTGCTATGTTCTCGTAGCAAGAAACGCATCTTTTGCGTGTGATTTTTGCAGCTTCCTTTCTTGGTATAGGGTGTCAGTTGGTGAAGACCTTCATGTAGGCGTTGTCCGTCTGAAGTACCAACATTTCCAAGTAAAGATAATGCAATTGATTTTGTAAAATCTACAAGTGTGTAACGCTTGGGTGCATTGAGTTTATTGTAGATAACCCAGCTGTTCAATACTCCAATGCTAATTAGCTGAAATACAACTTTTCTGTACCATTTGATACTTTTCCTTGCTGGGCTGTAATATTCAATCATTTGATCAGATAAATCAACACCTCCTTTGATTCTGTTGTATCCACAATGGCACTTGGCTTCTTTACTCTTTCTCCTGAACGGTTTGTTTTTCTAATTCTTTCATTTCATTTCTATGAAAAGTTGAAATTATATGGATTTCTTTTTTGTCTTGATATTTGAAAATCCGAATTCCTTCAAGGTTTGATGCTGCTTTTACTTCACCTTTTTTAACTTTTACTCTCTTCCAAATTTCTGGAAAATTTCTCCGGGTTTTTCTCAAGGTTCCACAATATTCTGTGTTGTGGGTTTTCAAATAGCTTGCCAGTTCAGTGCTACTATACCAGTTATCTGCTACAAATAACCTTCCACAATTGAGAAGTGATTCACCCAAATCAATGACAATAGATCCTGAATAATCTAATCCTGGTCTTGCGTTTTTGCTTGATCCTGTGCCGTAATAAACGGAAGCATTCCAAACATAGCCACTTATATCGCACAATTTATACATCTTAACTCCATATCTGTGACGTTTACTTGGATTGTATTGGCGAAAGACAAGGCGACCACGACGAGAAATCATAGACTCGTCAACAGATATTTCTTCGCCAGGGATGTACAATTTAAATGTTTAAAAAAAACATATCCATAATCTTAGAGATTTTATGCGATCTATCCACTGGTGTTGCTTTATAATTATCACTAAAATGCCAATTCTTTAGAATCAATGAAAATCGATTATATGACATTTGAATATGGTGGAAAAGTGGATGAAAGAACAGTGGATCATTTTTCTAGTAATCTTCTATTCTTGGGAATTTGATCAATCCAGTTAGTAAAATAATTCCAATAAACTTTCTCATTTCGTTTTCTGTTACATCTTCCCATTTTTTCATTCTTGCATGTCGTGAAAGTCGATGTTCAGCAACATATTGTTGTGCATATCTGTTTGTTTCAGAAACCATTAGCATGATTATATGACGATCAAACAAATATTCAAACAGTTGTATTTGGGTGATATCTGAAGGAATTTGAATCTGAAGTCCAGATCTTCCAGTAAATGCTAATTTGTCTCTTTTGGAGAAATTCATGCTCCATTGTGCTTTAGAAGCACTTACATTTAGTGCACTGTATTTGATGAACTTTCTGGTAGACATGGAGATTTAGTTGCTTCATCTTCTTCTTCTGAGGTGAATGATGTGGTTGTGTCATCTTCAGAAGGCAAATTTCATCTTCATTACTATAATCAATATTTTCTTCATCACTCCTAATATGATAATCATTTAGCAATTGAACCAGTTTTTCACTAGTATATTTTTTTCTAGACATTTTGAAGGAATAATCACTCACTAATTATAATTAATCACTCACTAATTATAATTCAAATCAGTCTAAATCTAAATTGGTGATGATGCCTTCTTATATATGACGGGATTGCATAACATTTCGTAATAAGCATTGCAATCAATTTTGCTTATTTTTAGATTACAAATGATGATGCAATCCACTATATATCAAATAATAGTGGATTGCATCATCATTTGTAATCTAAAAATAAGCAAAGTGGATTGTAAAGTTAATTTATAATAATTGATGATTTATATAAATTAAAATTTCGCAAATAAATTATGTAAATAAGAACCAAAATGTAAATTTGTTAGCTATATTTTTTATAATGTGCGAAACGATGCAATCTTGTCAGTTTACCATCAAATCTTGAAAAGAAAATAAATGGGAAGCTAAAGAAAAGTATATTTCTTCACAAATTCAATAGTGTATCATATGTGATACCCTGAGCGTGCTGACAAGAAATATCTCACACGCTTGTGTATCATATGTGATACACGGTTTTTTATTTTGTTGAAATAATTAGCATATTCTAATATATTAATTTCTCTCTGAAAAACAATCTCCATTAAGTATTTTTTAATTTGGGTTCAAAACCGTCTGAGTCAAACCCATAGAAAACGGGCTGGACAGTGAAAGGGTATTTAAATAATAATAATAATAATCTCTACTATAATATAAAAGAGAGCTGTCCGTCTGTCCGTTCGTCCGTTCGTCCGTCCGTCCGTCCGTCCGTCACACTTTCAGCGTGCGTGCGTGCGTGCGTGCGTGCGTGTGTGACTGTGTGTGTGTGTGTGTGTGTCTATTCCAGCCACAGCTCCAAAATGAAAGCAGTTACAAACATAAAACTTCACACGCATATTGATTAGGTCCCGAGGTTGTGCACCTGGGTGTTGAATGCCCGGTTAGGTCAACTGTACGCCCTTGACGATTGGTTAGGTTAAGTTAGGTTAGGTTAAGTTAGGTTAGGTTAAGTTAGGTTAGGTTAAGCTTTAACGAAAATATCACGACTCAACCTAACCAACCTAACCAACCTAACCTAACCAACCTAACCTAACCTAACCTAACCTAACCATTCAATTAACCTAGCTAATAACAGCTAATAACAGCCTTCGAACTACAAAAAATATTCCGGCCCTCTACTTGGATATGTTTTACTACCCGCACGTAGGGCGGGTCTTTAGCTAACCGTCAGCGAAGCGACGGGTACTGTACTAGTAATAATAATAATAATAATAATATTGTTTAAGGTTGTTTAAGCTCCTTCGTAACGACAAAGGTAATATGATTGAGGGGACCTGCAGCTTTGCGTGGGAACCGAAAGACTATCAACCAAGGGTAATCCAGAGAAGCACCTTAATAGCTGATATCTGAAGTTTCAGTCGAAATTCGAGCCCAGGACCTTCAGAGTAATAGCCCGTCACTTTACCACTAAGCCACCCGTCTACGCAGAAAAAAAAGACTTCCCACAACTTTTTTACATAAAATCTTATCTTCTATTGTCTCAAATCACTCCAAAAAGAAGTTTTGAAAACGATTTCTTCTATCTAAAGAAGTTATGCGTCATTAAAAGAGGTTACTGTATTATCTGATAAGAAGCTTTGATACCCAAAAAAGAGAAAAAACTTCCCCCAGAATGTACCCTCAAAAAGAAGTTATAAGTTCTAAATTTAGAAGGTTTTACTTGGAGTGTACCTACACGTCCTTTGTACACAGTTCTGTGTAGGATACTCCTTTAAATTAAGAAGAGGAAATGATATGAGTGGTCCACCGATGAAGGACAAGTCTGATCAGTTTGTTACTCTGTTGTCTTCTCAAATAAATCAAGTTTCCAGCAGTTGGCTTGAAGAGAACGGATCTAGTAGGAGAACCTGTGGAGATGTGTTTCAATACCAAATTGGTGCGATGGTCGTGCTGTTTCCGGAGTGGGCAGGCATTTGGCACTGCAGAAAAGCTGACCATGGTTCGTAGAGGGAAGTCTTATTCACAAAGTTACATACCCATCTTTGATTAGAACCTCCTGCCTTCGTTTGAGGATAGAAAAGTCACGCTGGAGAGCATCATGTTTCAAGAAGACGGTGCCACATGTCCATTCCATTGGTGGTATTTTTTCATCCTGGCAGGGTATATAATATACACAAAACACTCTAGAATGAGCATTGTTTTTCCACAGTCAGTGGAATTAGTCTCTTAATTCTTATATAAGAAAAAAATAAATATATATATATATATATGTAGAGCGAGAGGAGAGAGAGAGAGAGAGAGAGAGAGAGAGAGGGTTAGGGAGAAATAAGTTTCAAGAATTCATTTGTAACTTTATGCCAATGAAATACACCAATTTAGGTGAATATCTCAGTTAAATTTGAAAGAGAAATTACTTTACAGAGAATCCATTATTCTAAATCCTTTCTTGAATTAAATTTGATTTAAATTTGGTAAAACAACTTTTGCTCAGTTGAAATCTTCAAATTATGAAAACTAAGGAAAAGGATCAGAATCTCTTCGTGAAAACAGGACCATAAAATGCAAAATGTATCCGTAAGAGAATGAAATTACTTGTTGAAGCATAAATCATAAAGTATAAAGTATAAAGCATAAAACATAAAGCATAACGCATAAAGTATAAAGCATAAAGCATAAAGCATAAAACATAAAGTATGAAGCATAAAGCATAAAGCATAAGGCATAAAGCATAAAGTATAAAGCATAAAACATAAAGCATAAAGCATAAAGTATAAAGTATGAAACATAAAGCATAAAGCATAACGTATAAAATATAAAGTATAAAGCATAAAACATAAAGCATAAAGCATAAAACATAAAGTATAAAGCATAAAACATAAAACATAAAGTATATAGCGTAAATGTAAACTACATGCATATATAAAGGTAAATACAGGGAAAATGTTCAGTTTTTTATAATGGGATTGACCGTATAATCGCGGGAAAAAAGTGTCCTAAAAACATACCATTCCTAAAAAGCATAAAGAGTTACTAATTGGTATTATCTTGCTTTTCTTTGGGTATTTTATTATTGTGGGTTACATTAATAAAGTTTCTAAAACAAAATACGATCATTATTGATTACTGTAGTAATTTTTTTTATGCGTTTTAAAACATTTTTGGTTTCTCGGTGAACTTTTTTCACCCCGACACTGTACTTTTGTACTGTATTATAGGATTATATGAAAAGATATTCCAGTTAATATGTAACTTTATGTAAACATCTAATATACAAATGTATTATCAAGCTTACGATTAAAAGTGTTGTTATCTGCAGGAAACTTATCACACAGAAGGTTGACAAAAGTAAATAGACACCTTCTCTCTCTCTCTCTCTCTCTCTCTCTCTCTCTCTCTCTCTTTTTGTATAGTTTTTTATTAGATAATAAAAGTCAATACATAATAACATTCATTGAATCAATATATTTACAATCGTGTTGCTTTCTCCTTTACATTATGCAAAGGGAACGCACGTTCTGGCATTCCATTGATGAACTTAACCATGTGTTCTCGAGGACAATCATCTTAGTGTCTATTTACTTTTGTCAGCCCTCTGTCTGTGTGTGTGTGTGTGTGTGTGTGTGTGTGTGTGTGTATATATATATCTTCTTGACTTTTTTGTGTTCGTTTGATAATTGTTAAAAAAACATTAATTGTTTAAGATCTTTGTTCGTTTAAACACTTTACATTTGCTCGGAAAACCGCATATACAGGGTGGACCAGAAAATACTGAAAAGTTTTTTTTCAGAGAATGGGACATTAAATTATTGTTTGAGAACTAAAAACATTCATTTATTCTGTTGAATCAACAAGGAAGGCTAGAAACTGGTACAGGGCTCGGGCCAACTAATGCTGCCCACTGCACTAACTCCCGGATTATCGTTACCAGCACTATCGGGAGTCGGACCCTTGACTTCAGCGTCTTCACTTCGCTTAAAGGGAAACAGTATTACTCAATGAGCCTCAGTTGATGGCTTCTATCAACGATACAGCGTCGCCTTCATGATATTGACATCGCAATATTGAAAACCGGTTCGGTATATTGCTGAGGCAAATCCTTGACCAACGAAGCGTGGCAGCTCGTGAGAATAAAAGGATGGCAACAGTAAGGCGATATCTCTCCTTCACCGAAGCCTAAATCAAAAAGAAATAACGGAACAGGGTCGATCGCAAGCAGGCTAATCCTGCATGAGCATTATAGAAGTGAAAAGAAGTGTACAGTTTGAGAATTGTACATGTACATGGAATTTGTACATATTCATGTAACTCTACATGGACAGAGTTAAATCTGATCTGTCTTGTGTAACAGGTAACATTCGGAGCCTCTATGTCCTCACACGGAGGGGAAGTGTGTAAACGCTCTCTCTCTCTCTCTCTCTCTCTATCTCTCTCTCTCTCTCAAGAGAGTTCAATCGAACTTCAACCGCGGCGCCGAAGATGAGAGTCGAAGCCGAGACTTTGCATCATGAATCAAATCTGTAACCAACCGAACCACGAAACCATTTTTGTTCAATGTACTGAGAAGCTATAACAAATTTCAACATATGCATCATACATTCAGCGAACCTCTTTAAAACTGTCACCAATTTTGAAACCAAATTTTCCACCTTGGGCAAATATGCTTTAGCGAAGCGAACGAAAGTCAAAAGTTACTTACTTTTCTTGCAAAATTACTCCAAGTTTCGTGCAATTCAGTTATTTTTGTTATCAACTAAAACATCGCTAAATTCTACGTATTAAAGAATTAAGTTTTAAGACAGAAACTTAAACAAGGTTTCCTCAAAGCAAAGACCAAATTGCAATTTCTGGTTGAGGAAATTTCTGACGAGGGTGATACAAAATGTTTTTGAAAAAAAACAACTTGCATCATTCGAGTTCGCCATCGTGTAAAACGATCCAAAAAATGGAATTTTATTGAAATTTCTCCGCATTTATTTGCTTTGCCAATCTTCTTTCTTTAATTAACTAGTTCAGTTTGATATGCATATATTTGCTTTACGTCATCAAAAAGTTTTCCGCTAAAAGAAACCTTTTTATTTGTCCAAAACGTTAAAAAAAAGAAGTTTGTTGTCGATTTTTATATCATTGGAAATTTGCTTTCATGAAATGGAGAGAAAGGTAATACAGGGTGAGAGAAAAGTCCCTGTGCACCTGCAAGAAGTGTAGTGAACCTGAACCTGCACTGTATTGGAAGTGGACAGGTGCACAGGGACTTTTCGCTCACCCTGTATAATACTTAACTACCCTGTAGTAATGTAGTATATATATATATATATATATATATATATATATATATATATAGGGTGATTCAAAAGTACAGGCTGAAAACTAACTATACAATAAGTATCTTTGAGGCAGGACTATTGAATCACTCTGTATATATATATATATATATATATATGTTTTTGAGATTGTTTACCCCCTCCGCAACATCTAAGATTATATGATGGAGGGGACCTACTGCTTTACGTGGAATCCAAACCACAGGTCGCTACATTATCTGGACTGGACGTTCACCTATCCAATTACTACCCGAACCCAATGTCGTTTAACTTTGCTGATCAGCGTGAAGTCCTAGTTGCGATAATGGCGGGTGGCCCAACAGTTCCTTTATCGAGATTATTGAATTTTAGTTTGTGTATGTATTGTTTCATATTCCTTTACTATATATATATAAAGGGTGTCAGGAAATGATTGCCCCCCCCCCTGTACAGAAGAAACTGAAAGGAATAGAAAAAAACAGACAAAACCACGCGAAAGAGCGTTTAATTTTGAATAAAAAACACTTGTTTTAATATCGGGTGTTGCCCCCATTTGCAGCTCTGACGGCCATTAATCGACGGGGGTATGATCCCAGAAGTGTCTCAAAGAGATCGGTATCATGACTCATTTCTTCAAGGACTTCGTTGATCTTTGCAGTCATAATTTCTGTTGAATACCGATTCAGAATGGGTTGTTCCAGCATTAAGGACTCCACCCGATCCTTCATGATGGATCCGACATGTTCACAGACATTAAGATCGGGAGAATTGCCAGGCCATTCATTATTTCCGAAAAAATCAATGTTATTGTCCTTAAGCAGTTGTTGAGTCGCAAGTGCTTTCATACAGGGGGCTTTGTCGTGAAGAAAGGTTGCCTGTTCAACATCCAAAACACACTCGGGGTCTTTCAAAAACGGAATTACATGTTGGGCTAAAATTACATTTCGAAAATAAGGCCCATCCCAACTGGTTCCTCTTGGTTTGATAACCCAGATGAGCTTCCGAATAGAGAACATAATGAAAACACTCACACATGCTGGATTTTTTACTATTTCTCGATACTTCTGGTCGTCTGGGACTTCATCAGGAGTTGTTGCCCAAACCCGATCATTCTGAAAATTTGGTTTTCTGGAGACATAAACGAAGAATTCATCGCTGACAACCAAGTGAAGGAAATCGTCTTCCGTCCATTCCTCAAGATAATCACAAAACCATAGCCGATCTTCAATATTAAGATCACTCTTCCGTGGCTTAGCTATTTCATGCCAAGCACTCAAGCCTTGGCGAACTCGAAATTGATGCACAAGTTGCCGATTGACTATCTTACCACGACGGATAAGTATCTCTTTCGCTACCTCAGAGCAGCTCTTCTTTCGGCGCCGTGATGCAGCAAGCACAATGTCTTTCGATTCTTGAGATAATTTCTCCGGTCTTCCTCCTCGAAATTCAGTTTCACAATCTTCAGGATTCTTATTCCAATTCCTTTTGACAAAGTCTTCTGATCTTTTTAATCTCTCATCCCCCAGTGTCGAGTTATGAAAGTTGCACCAGCTTCCTTTGCTTCACGAAATGTGACAGCTCGAATGCGGTCAAGAACTCGCTTTTTCTCTGAATCGTTCAAAATAGATGATGCTATGGTTTCTGTGGGGAAAAAAATGGTAAGAATTAAAATCACAGGAATAGAATATAATGGTTTTTATTCAGATTTTAACGCTCTTTCAAGTGGTCTCGCCGGTTTTTATCTATCTCTTCTAGTTTTTGCTCTACAAGGGGGGGGGCAATCATTTCCTGACACCCGTATATATATATATATATATATATATATATATATAGCAGCGCCTACTGCAACAGCTCAATGAAGACGATCCAGACAGACGTGAAGAGTTTTGTGAATGATATGTTGGAAGATGTGATGATAATGAAGGCTTCGAGACAGAGTTTTTTGGACCTGACGAAACTCAGTTTAAAGTGAATGGTCAAGTTAATAGGTACAATTGTATTTATTACAGTCCCCAAAATCCTTATCTGGTGGAAGAAGAGGAACTGTTGAATGGCCACCAAGGTCTCCAGACTTAACTCCTTGTGACTTCGCACTATGGGGTCTTTTGAAAGATAAAGTGTTCTATTCAAAACCTAGAAGTTTAGATCATATCAAAGACAGAATAAAAGATGATTTCGAGGCTTTGGCAAATAATCAAGAACTTTGCAAGAAAATATGTCATTGTGTTTATAAACTCTGTCAAGCTTGTATACAACAGAATGGAGGCCATTTTGAACATTTAACTTAGCCTGTGCATTTCATTTTCATTCATTCCCATGCTTGTTGCAATTACATTCGTTATTTGGGTGTACATTTTTTGGTAGATCATAAATATAAAATATGTTTTTTATATTTTTCCTAGTGAAAGCTTCAGAGTATCGTTACCAAAAGTTCGGTAAAGGAACTTTTGGGCCACCCTGTATATTAAAGATTTAAACTTATTTCCAGAAAACCTTTCTCCCTTTTTTTTCTTGTCTGGAACATCTTTTCTGTTTTTTTAGCTGTTATTCTATAAAAGAGGAAAAATATTTCGACTTCATATTCATAAATGACTTCTTTTTTGAACTTATTAAATAAATCACAGAGTTCCAAATTTGGAAAAAATAGTTTCCTGACTTGGGAGAGGCTAAAAAGGCGAACTGTAACGCAATTTCGGTCCTTTGGGGTATTTTCTTCGATAAATCTAACTTAAAAGGGGAAATCCTACAGTAGGAATAAGCAGTGGTGTAGTGCTGTGGGAACGCGTGGGAACGGCGTTCCCTTACTTTTTTTGGTAGACGGAACGGCGTTCCCTCACTATTTCAAATAAATCCGAACTTACAAATCTCTAACGTCATGAAATTTTAATTCCCACCCCTAGAAGAAATATGAGAAAGAATCATTAACTGTTTCATTTCTTTTAGCTTCGACTGAGGCAATGCTAGCCTATAAAGATCTGGTGAAACAGTCACCACGGCGTACCAGTTGTTAACTTTTTTTAGTTAATCATTCCAGTTGTTAGCTATTTTTATTGATCGTACTGGATGTCGTATATCTAATGACACTGGAAATACTGCACCTTCAACCTTGGAATATATCCTAATATCCAGTGCATATGACCTCAAAATATCCCTGAAATTGGTCAGATTTCAAAAGATTTCCAGGGGGGCTTACAGTGCCCCCGGACCCCCAGCTGTATGGGCTCGCCGCGCTCGCCATTGTCCCCCCCGCATCTGAGTAACACTTTCAAAATGCGTTCCCTCACTTCTATATTTGGCACTACACCACTGGGAATAAGAATAACTTCATTTGAGAATTGCTTCCTTTGAAATCCTCACTTTCGGGTTCTTCATTCCCGGACGAATCCTGAAATGGGAATGACAACGAGTGCGGGAAAAACTTCCATGAGGAGGTTAGTTATGATATAGGATTATAGCCTAATCCTCACTTTCATGTTTAACGAACCATTTGATATATGCATTAGAATTACATTAAAAACGTTTCAAATTTACTAATTGGCACCTCCTGACAAACACGATTTCCATTTCGTTATTTCGTGTTTACTTTTACTAAAAATTATACTTTGTTAATAACTGTTAATATTCTTTTTTGCATTAACATACAACATTTTTAAAAATCATACATTTTTCATATTTCTCTTCTCGTGATCTTTCGAGGAAAGGTGAAATATAGCTCTTTCCAAAACAGCTTCTAAGAGATAAGGTGTGTTGTTTCGCGGTTTCTTCACCCCTACTCAGTTGCTGTCTCTATACAGGGGTTTTGTCCGCCCCCATGTGGAGTACGCTTCTTATGTGTGGGGTGGCTCATCCCACGCAGCTGTACTTGACCGGATGGAATCAAAGGCTTTTCGTCCCATCAGTTTCCCGCCTCTTACTGACTATTTTCAATCGCTCTCTCTTCGCTGTAGCGTTGCCTCGCTCTCTTCTTACTCTCGCTATTATAACGGACATTGCTCTTCTGAACTCTCTGACTGCATGCCTCCTCCTTTAAGGAGAACACACCGTACCCGACTTTCGACTCATTGTCATTCCTTTCCTGTCCATCTCTTTAATGCAAGGGTTAATCATTATTTTCACTCTTTCATTTACTCAACCGGTCAACTCTGGAACACTTTTTTTCAATCCATCTTTTCCCCTGTCTATGGCTTCCAAGCTTTCAAACGCAGAGTATCCAGGTATCTCGAAAACCTTGGACCTTCATTTTGTTTTTCTTCTTCTTCTATAGGGAGGCGTTTATGCGGGCGTTTGCCTTTGGCCCCTCTTCCTACACACAAAAATAATAATAATAATAATAATATATAATATATATATATATATATATATATATATATATATATATAATATATATATATATATATATATATATACATACAGGGTGTCCGAGAATTATCTGTACAATTTTTGGCTGTTATTAAAAGTCAACCATGAAGTGTAGAAATTCCAGTATTGTCCCATTTTACAGAGAATCTCATTAAGTTTTTTCTGATACTACTACGTTTTGACAAGTTTTTTAGAAATGTACGCGCGTGACAGACATTGATGATTTAAAAGCAAGAATCACAGCTGCTATTGAGCGAATTGATGTGGATATGCTGCAGCGTACATGGCAACATTTGGAGTATCGATTGGATGTTTTGCGAATCACTAATGGTGCACATATCGAATGTTTGTAACAACGTTACTTTAATAAAAGAAACTTTTGAAATACAGATTCTAAATAATCTTGTTTAAGAATTTTACGTGTGTTATCAAGAATTTTATTAAAAGATAAAATTGTACAGATAATGTTCGGACACACTGGAATTTCTAAAAAACTTGTCAAAACTTGGTATCAGAAAAAACTTAATGAGATTCTCTGTAAAATGGGACAACACTGGAATTTTTACACTTCATGGTTGACTTTTAATAACAGCCAAAAATTGTACAGATAATTCTCGGACACCCTGTATATATATATATATATATATATATATATATTATATATAATATATATATATATATCATCGATAAAAGAAAGAGATATTAAAGAGGAACTTTAGTCTTCCTATATTGTGGTAGAGCCTAAAATCCTTTTGCAAATTCCATCCTCATCACAACGATTGACAGTAATTAGAAATCAATTCTTTGAATTCATTAAAATTTCCACTCTCGTTCCGTCAAGATTAAAAAGCCTAATTTTGGAACACTACGAAAATGAACAGAATTGTAATCTTTTTAAATGGCGTGTGTATATATATATATATATATATATATTATATATATATATATATATGGTGAGTCACGACGAAATGTCATAACGTCGGGAACTTATAGCTGAGGTCATTCCCAGTCAAACACTTCCTATGAACATATTGTAGGTCCGATTTTTAAATGTTATGGAGCTATGGATGTTTGAATTTTAAGCATGCGCATGCGTGACCTTATACTGAATTGACAGTTACTTACCGAACCGAACTAACTACACAGTAGAGTGTTGTGTTTCACAGCGTGCAGTTGATGTTTTGGGCGTTCAGTATACCTTTTACGTTTTCAAATGCCGAATATGCCGATATAGTGTATGTTTACAAATTTTGCGATGGAAATACTACTGCTACTGTCGCTGAATACCAGCGACGTTTTCCAAATCGAAGAATTCCGGATCGACGAGTGTTTAGCAACGTTTTCCGGAGATTGCGAGAGAGTTGTTCATTTCCTAGCGTTACTGTTTTATCTGAACGTCCGGTGCAACAAGTTGTGGCTAAACAAGAAAACATTATTCAGATGGTACAGCGGAGTACTTCCAACAAGACCGAGCTCCTCTCCATTTTAGCCGTGCAGTGAGAACGCATCGATGATCACTTCCCTGGTCGATGGATCGGTCGTGGTGGTGCACAAAATTGGCCATCCAGGTTTCCGGACCTAACCCCTCTATATTTTTATCTGTGGGGGCGCATGAAAGAGCTGGTGTACCAGAGAAAAGTGGAAACACGAGATGCATTGCTCCGTCGCATTTTGGATGCTGCAGCCCTCATAAAGAACAATCGTAATGAACTAATGCGAGATACACGCGCGATTCACAGACGAGCTGCGATGTGTATTGAGGCCGAGGGTAGTCATTTTGAACAGTTATTGTAAATTCATGAATAAAAACTTTAGCAGCTATTTGTTCGCTTATTCTTATTTTTAAACATTCAAACATCCATAGCTCCATAATCGTTAAGAATCGGACCTCTGTTTATGTGAAGTTTTTGATTGGGAATGACTTCAGCTATAAGCTCCCGAAGTTGACATTTCGTCGTGACGCACCCTGTATATATATATATATATATATATATATATATATATATATATATATATATATATTATATATATATTATCACTGTGTATAGAGATTTGTCACATTGCACCAGGGTATGAGTGATACTGTAAAAAGAACTGTGGAACACTATATGCTCTAGAACGAAGGTATGGTCGATTTTAGATTTGTTAGTTCCTATGGAAAACATACTAAATAATGTTCAGTTGTTGAGGAACCCTTATTTGGATCATCAGAATTAGAGTGAAAGAATGAAGTCGGGTGTTTGGTAGGTTTAACAACATCAGTGGGACCAACTTTGTTAACGTATCCTAACTCTAAAAGTAATAATTAAAATTAGTGGTAGACGCATCAGGCATGAGAGGTTGAACTTTTCTGAGGCTGATGTTTATAGGAAAAGTTACTAAGGAATAGTTTCCTCGCGACCAGTATTTTGGGCACGTTTGGACCAATCGAAGTGATGTCATCAATGGCGTCACGAGATTAATCCATAAACGGGTATGAAGAAATTGTTTTCCAAACCCATTTCCTTTATTTACTCTATTTATTCGTTTCTCTTTTGTTTTAAATTTAACTTTATAGTGGATTTACGGAGAGAAAAGGTTTTGCCAAAATAAGCAATAAGATAATTGAGGCGTTCCGTACGACAGTGACGAGCGCCCCAAATTTAAGTTTCGAGAACATGCGCATTAATGTTTTAAAAATGTAAATAACAATAAAATCATCAAATATTCATCGATTATAATGAACTTGGCCTCATTATGAAGGTATTTTGTCGGAGATTATAGGTATGATAAAGAGAAAAGGATAAAGTGTCCAAAATTGGGACCATGGCGTGCTTGTCACTGTCGTACGGAACGCCTCATATTTAACATAAATTTTTTGTTTTATATTTAGACAATGAATTTCTTTTGAAATTGTTACAAAATGAATTTTGTTGGTAATTCCTGATTTTTAATAGAAGTTAATTTATTTAATAAAATGTTTAAGTCAAATGTCTTATAATTATGTTGAAAGTTGAATTTGAAACCCCCCCGTCTTGGTGCCATAAGCTGGACAGAAGCTTTAATGGTTCATTCTCGTAAATTCTTTATTGTTGCAATTCATTCAGAGTTTATTACATTTGAAATATATAATCTCCCATTTACGTATTTTAGTATCCATTATCTCATAGGTCTCATATACGGTCTTAGAATAATTTTGACTCAATAGCCAACCAAACTCTGTCTTCTCACTAACTAGAACAGACCACTAAACTAGCCTAACCGAGCGTTTATAGTAGCTTAATCGGACATTAACTGTCCAAGTCATCTCTAATTGAGATGACTTGGTCATATAACTGTACCGAGTTGGCTTTTAGACTGAAACAACCAAATACCTCAAGATTTACTTTAGCTAGCATAGCTAGAATAGCTAGTCGTTGTGGTTCAAAACTAGGCTTGAGTTAATTTATTTTTAAATTTATGCCAACGCTGGTTGACGAACTCTGGCCAAATGTACACCAGAGTGTACACAGAGGAATTCTGTATATTGATGATTGATAATGTATGTAATAATTCATGATTATAAAGTGTTTACCTTTGTTTTTCTTAGGCTTAATCGTTAATATTTTTAGGAAAAGCTACAAATATCAATTTGTCTTGTTTACTTACAAAGAAAATTTAAAAAACAAAAACTAAATTCTGAACAGTCAAGAAATAATGAATGACAGTATTTTAGATGTAAAATTAAAATTTCTTGATAAAGAAAGATCGATCTAGCTAACAACTTAGGTGTATTGAATATACAGACAAAGAACTTATGTATGAATTTCCACTCGTGTCGCTTATAACTATAAAAAATGTTTAATGGTACATAAATAAAGCTTTCTTAGTGCAATATATTTCTTCATGGAGGATTTAGGAAACCTTTCAATAGCGTTGAGCGCAGTTTCTATATAACTTGAGAGTCGCCAAATCTTTATTAATGAAGATAAACAGCAGGTCAATAAAAAGATAACCAGAAAAGTCCATTTTTTGCCATACTTATTTATTTATTTAAGCGTTCACAAAGTAACATATATAAGTCATAAGGTATATAACAATTTTTATATAAGAAACCTTCAACTTAAGATATAATTCTTTGCATTTCTTTTCTTAACTGTAATGCACACGAGTCAAAAAATACTTCTATCTGTCAATTTTAAAATTTTCTTTCAAAATTTTCACTTTTTTATAAAAATCACATAGAAAATGGGTCAAATGATGGAATGAATATGTTCTTAGCAGCTGAATCGTTTTACTCAAGGGCACAAAAGAAGGTTGAAAAGGTCAAAATACTCCCTCTTGACCAAATTCTTTAGAAACGACAAGCTCACCAATTGAATGCCGCTTGAAATAAAATGCATTCGCCAGTTAGGCTACATTAATTAAAGTAATGCTAGGTTGGGTTTATTTAAGTTAGGCTAAGCTAGGTTATATTAGGTTAGGTAAAGTTACGTTAGGTTATGTTAAAAATTAGGTGACATTAGATCAATGAACTTATCAGTTCGGAAAAATTTGATCAGAGGGTGGTATAAAATTACAAAGTCAGGTAGCCAGAAATTTTTGAAGTATTTTGTAATATCCTTCATCTTACAAAACACGAAATCAGCAAAGGTGGGTAAAGACCGTAAAGTATTTTCATTTGTTACTTAAGTTAAAGTACAAGTAATCTTTAAAAAATGTACTCAAGTTAAAGTAAAAGTACACGTTATCAAAAGTACTTAAGTTGAAGTACCAAAGTAAATGTTTTATAATGTACTTAAGTACTGAAAAGTAAGAAGTACTTTTTTCTGAATTTGAAAAAGAGCCGACAACCTCCGACATACTCGACATCCGATTATTTATAGGTTATAGCTAACAACTACTCAAGTACACTGACTTCCAATTTCTAAGTCTACAGTACGAGCGGAGATGGAGAGGAGCGCGCATGCGTGAAACAAGTGACGTCATTAGCTATCGAAAAAGCCGATTCGCTACCTTAAAATACTGTACTGAATGACTCTTCTGATTGGTTAATAAAACCCAAATGTTTTGATAAACAAACTCTGGAATAATCCGGTTTCGATGTCTTCCCCCTCTCAATACCTGACATTGAGAGGTGCAGAGTGAAAGTGGGTTTTTCCAGAATTTGTTTACCAATTTTGAATGAAATTGTGACGCATACAGCTGTTTTGTTACTTCGTACTTTTCAGATTTTCTCAACATTGTACTTAAGGTAAAGTACAAAATTTTTCCCAAGATTGTATTTAAGTTAGAGTAAAGTATTACAAAAAAAAAATGTACTTTTTAGAAAGTACATTCTCGAGAAAGCTACTTATATTCTACTTCCCTACTACCCACCTCTGCAAATCAGTAAATGTATTCAGTAAAATGCGAAAGGATTTAACGAGTCTCGGTTATGGAAAATGTCAGTGAATAATCATTCTTAAGCGAGATAAAATGCAACTTCACAATTATTATTCGATAACACGCTTATTTCATTCAAAAACTGACTTATTTTCATTTCATTCTTTTTCGTAACTTGAAGGTAACAAAATTCTGTACTTTTTTGTGGTGAAACTTTTATTTCAAAATTTTTATTTGTTGCGTAAAAGAACTTATTTTCTAAGGATATTTCAGTCTCCACAAAACATGAAATCTTCTGGATGCTGAGCGAGCATCCTTCACGTATTTTCTCCTATGATGCTTGGATCAGTGTACCATAAAATTGCCTTTGCAAAGTCAGGGAAAATATTTTCGACTTTTGCTCTCTTGGCATTTAGTATGTAATGGTGCATTTATTTATTTATTTATTTTTTACTTTTGGAACCGCATACGACTCAACTGAAGGGTAAGAAAAGCTCTGTCGTGTTGGCAAAATTGTTCCAAAATATACATCCTTTTCAAGCTACTTTGATAAAATCATTACTTAAATATGTTGTTTACGGTATTTACAGTAAATGTTCCAGTTTTCGGGTTTTCCAAGATGGGAACTCTCCAAACTTCGGAAATTTTCGCCAACTTCGAATCCCTGTCTAGAAATTCTATAATTTTGGACTAATTCTAAAGTTTGAACACTTTTATGAACATTAATGTATATTAAATGTACTGCACAAACTGCTGTACATGTGCTGTACTACTACAAATAAAGATAAATATAAATATGACAATTTAGTAATAATAAAAATAATAAATAATAATAATAATAATATTGCAATATGAACACTAATTTATATGAAAACAATGTAAAAAGTTTTCCCCTGCTAAGTTCCAGTGTGAAGTAGTTATGTTCTATTATTCGAAAAATTCCAAATTTCTGACAAATCCTCCCGCAATTAGTCCGAACTTGAGATCACACACACGCACACACACACACACACACACACCACACACATATATATATATATATATATATATATAATATATATATATATATAATTATATATATTGGTGCTGGTTAAGTGTGCGGTCTACCTAGCTTTTAGTTAGCCTTATAGGCTAACTAATGAAACTATCACGACTTAACCTAACCAATCGTCAAGGGCGTACAGTTGACCTAACGATTGGTTAGGTCAAGTCGTGATATTTTCGTTAGTTAGCCTTATAAGGCTAACTAAAAGCTAGGTAGACCGCACACTTAACCAGCACCTATATATTTTATGTAGGAAGGAAGGGCCAAGGGCGAACACCCGCAAAAGTGACCCCTCCAAAGAAGAAGGAAAGAGCCAAAAACAAGGTCTCCAAGGTTCAATGATGCCATTTTTTCTTTTTTTTTAGAAATTTGGAAAAGATTGTGTAGTGTGTAAGATGCATGTATGTGTAGTGAGGAATAGAGGGAGAAGCCTGTGTTTGAGAGCATGCTGGACTGCTCACAGGGTAGAAGAGACACGAAAAAAGATCAGCTGAGGAGGACAGTGACAGAAGAAACGGAGTTCCAGCACTCCCTGTTGTCTTCTGCCTAACGCCTAACATCCCCCACCGAGTACTTCCCTGGTCGAGTGGTGTCTACAATCTCCTCCTCATATATATATATATATATATAATATATATATATATATATATATATATATAATATATATAATATATACACGTAGAAATTAGATTTCAATAGTAAGATAAATCAAAGGAAAGTTGAATCGTAAAATGTCTTTAACTAATTCCAGCGTATAAACGGATAAAGGGTTGAAAATGACTGATTGAAGTTTGAGGATTCGGTTCACAGAAGCCATTTAATTATGAGGAACAAAACGGAGTTTAGACTTCAATGTTGATGTCTTCTTACAAAGGCTCAAAGTTCAGCTTCAAGTTCAAATTATCTCAATATGCGAAGTATCGAATCTGGAAAGCATTATAGGTATAGGAATATTATTATTATTATTATTATTATTATTAGCAGCAGTAGTAGTAGTAGCAGTAGTAGTATTAGTGGTAGTATCACTGCATGTTCTTTGTAGTGCCGAGCAATGCCATGTTCCAGACCTGATATTATTGTACAGTCTTTTTATACGAACCGATGTGGAGTGCAGTGAAGAGAGAAAATGAAGTGAGATTGTAAATATTGGCCACTTTCTGCCAAACTAAAGTGTTAATTAACTATGCCACTTCACAAAGAGTTTCAGAACGTACGGTTTCCAATTAAGGCAATTTAGGGGTATAATTTCTCCAATTCTCACAGCAGGGATCTTAAATTTTATACCCAGTTGAAATGGGCATTTGGGTAATGGCAATTTTAAGTAAAAACTAATTGTATTTTATTTTATCCTCGGAAAGAATTTAAGTTTTATGGTAATATCCAATTTTCATCATATTATGTGGGCGTAATTATATATATTTATATAGGGCGGGCCCCATTCCCTCCCCCCCCTATTATAAATGAAGCATAAAGCCAAGAGATTTTATTATGGTACAGAGAGTACATGCAACGAGAACTGATTTTCGGTTTAGGCAAATAAATAAAGTCTGGTGAGGAAAGCCTCTCTTTTCTTTTAATCTAATTGTCCCTTTTCTTTACACGTACATAAGACGTAATGTAACAGTGTTATGGAATCTTTGGGAGTAGAATCCCAGTCAAATGACGCGAAGAGTAATTTATGATACACACACCCACACACACACACACACACACACACACACACACGTGGATATATATATATATATATACACACACACACACCATAATTTACATATAGAAAATGATCGAAAAACTGGTATCAAACCTCAAACTAAACCCAATTACCATCCAAACAAAGCTGGAAAATAGGAAAGGCAGAATGTGTAGTGTTCCCAAATTAAAGGCCCGACAAGGGACCTCCTCAACACTGAAGGAAAATAGCTTGGTTGTCAGGGGGCCAAGACTTTTTAACCAGCTTTCTAAGGGCCTCAGAAACGTTGCAGGGGTCAAAGTTGAAGTCTTCAAGAGAAGACTAGATGCCTGACTCAGGACGGTACCAGATGAGCCGGGTGCACCTGGCTGTGGAGAGCGCAAGAGAGCAACTCGCTCCTCCACCAAGCCAGGCCTAGAGGCGGGGTCACCAGCTTGACCTTCGTGTGAAGAGAGACCGACGCACGGAACCGCAACGTATATATATACTGTACAGTATAATTATACATTGATTCTATCGGATAGTGACTGATTGTGTAGAAACCGCACTTTGATAATAAAGAGGAATACTGGAGGAAAAATAAAACAATTTCAAACTTTAATTGTTAGCGACGTTTCGGAATGATGATGGAATAAGTGTATTCAGAAACGTCGGTACCAATTAAAGCATAAAGAATGTTTATACATACACACAGTGCATATATATATATATATATATATATATATATATATATATATATATATATATATATATATATATATATATTATATATATATTATATTATATATATATATATAAATAAATAAATTTATTTAGTTCGATGAATTACGCTTTTGATGTAACTCCATTTCATTATAAATGATGTAATTTGCATGCCGCAATTTGGGTCTTTATTGGTTTGACCTTTTCTGTTCACATTAAAATATAGTTTAACCAATATGGAAAAAAAATGGACTAAATTAAGGGGGGGGGGGGGAAAATGTTATTTCATTCTTCAAAAGTTTACAATAATTTTTGGGAAAATAAAACTTTCTTAATCAAACATTTTTTATTTTGTGGAAAAAAAATAAAAATAAAAAAAGTTGACAAAAATAGACACCTTCGGTTTCTCCATTGTTTTTGATTTGATAGTAAGTCAATAAATAATACAGACTTATTGAATCAATGTATTTAGAACCGCGTTTGCTTTCGCTTTTACATTTGTGAAGTTGACGTACGTTCTGACATTTCATTGATAAGCTTTGCCATTTGTTCCTAAGGACAATAATTGTGGTGGCTATTTACTTTTGTCGTTGTTGTTGTTGTTTTTTTTTTGTTTTTTTTAATGGGGGATTTAAGGTCTGGTGATAAGTGAATCACCTTCCTTGCGCGTTCAAGCTTTTGTAGGGTGCTTGACTTGTTAGCTTAGTTTGGGTTTTCTACCTCTTTTATTTTTTTATTTATTTATTTATTTTTTTTTTTTTTATTTTTTTTTTTTTATTTTTTTTATTTATTTATTTTTTTTTTTTATTTATTTATTATTTTTTTTTTTTTTTTTTATTTCATTTATTATTTTTTTTTTTGTTTTTATCTTCTATACGGTACAAAAAGTGCCGTTGGTGGGGGTGTCTGCTGCGGGTAGACTTTCTCTTGAAATAGAAGTACTCTCTCCCGCGCTGAGGTCCAATATCGAGTTCTTCATAGGTCTGTGGAGAGGTTTTGTAGCTTCCTCCAGTTTTCTCCGCCCTGCTTGCAGGATACATTGAGGGCTGGTAAGTTGCTTGTTGGTGCAGTGCCTGGGATGATATCCTGTCGCTGAGTCGTTTTCCCAGGATGATCCTTGTTCCAGCGTTCTGTATTTTTGTAGCAACATCAGATTTGGTCGCTCGTTTGTGCAGTGGAATTGCCTGGTATTCGAGGATAGACGAACCAGCGCCGTGTACACATCTTCTTATTTTTTACCGAGAGTCCCTGAAACGGTAGAGTTTTACTGAGCTCTCTTCTCGCTTTGTTTGCCTTGCTGTGTATGGTTTTTTAATAGCCAAAGCTGTTGATGGTCGAGAGCCGGTGCTGTGCCTTGTTGCTTGTAAGGTTGGACTCGGTTGTTTTATCTAGTGGCGTGAACGTTCCTGTGGCCAATGTTAATAACTGTGAATTTCTGTTGGTTTCGTCTGAATTTTCCAACGTTCCTCGAATTCATTGATTCTTTCTCAATTTGTCTCTTCAGCTGTTGCGTGTTGCTCTTTGCCGAGGTTTGATGTTACTATTTGCGTGATGTCGTCCGCGTAGATGACTTCTCGGGTGTGTGGTGGGGGCGGAGGCATTGGGCGATGTACAGGTTGTACAGAGTGCGAAAGTATCGCTCCCTGTGGCACTCCCCGCCTGGATGTCGAAGAGCTTGCCAGTGTGGGTCTTCTGTTGGACGTAAGCTTTTCGATCTTTGAGGAAGCTGCAAGGATTTTCCCTAAGTTTGCGTCCATGTTCTGTTCGAGGATGCGGTATTGTATCCTTGGTGCCACACTTTGTCGAAGCGGGCCTTCACATCTCTCAGTACTATCGAGACTCTTCTGCTGAACGCTAGTTTGTTTGCCACCGCTTCGTGCAGAATGGCGAGGGCTGTGGCTGGTGCCTCTCTTTTTCCTGAATCCATGCTGGGCGTCTGAAAGTGCACCATTGACCGTGAGGTGGAAATTCAGTTTTCGAAGGATTATTTTTTCCAGGGTTTTGCCGAGTACCTCTAACAGGCTGATGGGTCTATAGTTTCTCGATGAACTCTGTGGATTTCCCTCCTTTAGGGATCATGATGATTTTTGCGGGTTTTAATGCTTTTGGGAAGTATCCGATGGAGAGACTGGCGCTAAATATGTTTGCTATCTCTTCGTGTATGTTCGGGGGCGACTTTTGGATCAGGGTTTTTCGTGATTCCGGAGGGGCCTGGTGCCTTTTCTTTAAAGAGGCTGATCGTGTGTCAGTGACCTCTTTCACCGTAATTCTGAAGTTGGCATTTAGGGGTTCTGCCCTATCCGTTGGTAGGATCCTTTCGTGGTTGTCTTCCAGCCACTGTGTGACCCTTGCTTCATTGTCTTCTTCGAACAGGTCATTTTCTTCATCGCTTATGTTAACGTTCTTCTGAGACGATTTCGAAAGCTTTCCGCTATTTCTTGGTCCGAGATGAGAGGTCTTCCGTTTTAATTCCGGAGTGTCTTGAATTTTTCAGCTTTGGGTGTTCCTTTTAGTTTCCTTATCTGTGACCAGAAGGTTTTAGGGTCTCTTTCTACGTCTATCCTGTCGACGAGCGCGTTCCACATGTCGTGTTCTTTTTCAATCCACAAGCCTCGTAGTCGGGCTCTGAGGATGTTTGTATTGGCAGTTTGTTATGCAGGTAATTTATGCGCGCTGTCCATCTGGTTCCTGACGACGTTTAATTGGCGTGTGGCGGCGACGATTTCTTCGGAGGGGGAGGGGTGTGGCAGAATGCGGTGATGATGGTGGGTACGTGTTTTTCCTTGGCAGTCTTCAGCGCCTTCAGAAGGTCTGCCGTGGCAGCTTCAATTGCTGCTATCCCCCCACCATTCAGTTCTGAGGGCTCGTGTTGGGCGAGGTCACCTGGTACTCCTCCCAGTTCGTCAATCCTCTCTTTCTCTCTGTATATGAACTGAGGTAAAATATAGAACTATACGCTATATTCATTTAAAGTTTTATCGATAAGTGTTACCTGGCTATATAGGCTAGCCCAAGGATTATAATTAGTCAGGAGTGCCAGAAACTGCACAATGCCCAGGCCAGACTACTGTGGCCTATTGCTCTAACTCCTTCATTATCACTACCAGCACCATCCGGAGTTGAATCACTACCCTCGGTGTATTCACTTCGCTTATAAGGGAAACGGTGCTACCCACTGGGATATGAGCGATGGCCTGTCCCAACTCTAAGAATGGATTACAATCCTTTTCTAAGGGCCTGATGATGGTCTAGGACACTTATTGGCACGGAGGAAGTCTTAGTCTTTCCAGATGAAGGTGGTGAAACTTCGAAAATAATTGGGTAATGTTTATTTCTTTATTCATGCCGGATATCGAACCCACTTTTGTTATAACGGTTTTCGAAAGAGAATGATTTTGTTGTAATAACCATCAACCTTCATCTCTTTATAGTGGACTGACTATCCTTCAGTCAACTTATATAGTTTACACTAATTTAACCCTTAAATACATGATTCTTTTTGTGTTACATAGTCATTCGTGATACACCATGTATTAAAGGGTTGAATATAAGGCAGCTTTGATTTTCTAAACATTGCACAGACTGCTGCTGTATGAGGTCGTCTTCTTCTGTTGAGACTGCATATAATAATAGTGGTTTTCCTTACAAATTTTTAAATTCCTTAAGTAACAGAGTGGGTAATATAGCCTAATTCTACGTACCTCTGGTCACCATGTCAACAAAGGAAAAAAGGAAATCTCCGAAGGGTAACTTCAGCTCGCCAGTAATTAAGGGTTCTCCGTTATATCTTCAAAGGATCCAGACTTCTGAGAAAGGCATTCGCCATCAGAATCATAGTTGTGTCAAGGGTTCTCCAAGAGCTATTACGTACAAACTTCTGGATGAAATGACCTTTGACCAAGGATTAGATAAATATAAGGCTTCACGTCTAACGGTTTATATAATATGAAGGGCCGCTCCTGAATTAATGGGTTCTAAGCCCAGTTGCCTCTTGCATTAAAGTAGCTACAATAGTCCTTTTAACTTATGCTAGTTTGTGACTTTTAATTCCGTGACGATTAGTTCTTTGACACCACCTTCACGTCTTTGGAGAATTTAAGTCTTCTAACACAAATAACAAATATTTTTTAACTCGGAGGCAATCTTCAAGCCTTCGAACCAACTCATATCCCATCTAGCGAACATATTTAACGAGTCCGTCTCTGTCACTGTAACAGTAACTAAAATATATAAATTTTTACTAAACTTACATTTAATTCTTAAGTTCACCAAATGAAAATTAAAACAGCAAACCACTAATTTTAATTTAACAGTAATTTTAATTTATTTTAAACAACACTAAAGTTTTTCAAGGATTTCTGTACGATATGTATTGACATTCAAGAATTATTTACGTAAACGTTTGTCTCAGCCCTTCATTTCTGGCACCCTTTCTCGTCCCAAAGAAGAATCGACTGTAGTAATAATGACTGTTCTCAGTCTTAGTCATTCTCACTTCAGTCCTGGTCCAAGAATAAGAAATCCGAAAGTCGAAATCTCAAAGGAGCAAATTCTCAAATTGATCCAATCCCATTGTAGGATTTTCAATTTCAAGGTAGATTTTGATGGAAAATATCTCTCAAGTCTGCAACTGCTTTACAATCCTCTTTTTACAATTTCGCTAATGTTAAAAACTCCGCAAAATCTTTCCCTAAATCCGAAACTTCCATTCTCATTTTCAGATCGAGAATGGGAACGAGAATGGCTCGAATGGTAAATAATCAAGAGGCAATCGTCATTTGAAGGTCGAAAGGATTAAAATGAAAGAATTCTATACAAAAATAAACCAATTTTGAATAAAGGTTAAGAGCGAGAAAAAAAATGTTTTCGCAAATGTTAAGTATTTTCTTCACAAAATAAGAGCTAAAAATTTTGTATACGAACGAGACTGCTCTCTTAACGCTTTACACACAATCCACTTAAACTGCTTACCACTTAAAGAGTACAATAAATAAAGATGCGAGGAATCAGTGTATCCTTGTAGTAGATTTCAGCTTTCGCGTTAGACGGATTTCTACCGTTTCACCGCTCCCCCCTCCCACTCGCCCCGGCAATTGTTGTTCGCTTCTTTTCATATAATCAATTTACTTACTTAAGGAAAATCATGATTAATGCTTCCATTTATCAGTGCTTGAGAGTGAACTTTAATAAGCATCAAATTGTCTGCTTACCAGAGATTTATAGGAAGAATTTTTTTTTAACTTATTTCTTTTCCATTTTGTGCGTCATGGTGTGAATGGGGATAGGGGGGGGGAGGGTCGGTCGGTTCGAGGATGTCGGGGCGGAGGAAGAAGGACTTATGGGAAAATTACGTTCGTCTGCAAATTTCTATACTTCACCCTTCGCCATTATATCGAAATTAAAAACTCGGAAAATTGTTTCATAACCACCCCACGACTCCACCCCCAACGAACTTAAAAAAAAAAAATGGAAAAATAGAAAGTAATGGAGAAAATGTATTAAAATTTAAAAATGAGAAATTAATGTTATACAGAAATACTTAAATATAAACCCCTTAATATTTTCTAAAAAAAAAAATAAAAAAATTTAAAAAGTATTTGAAATGGATTGAAAAAATATCTTCACTGAGTTCCTTAATGACAAATTGCAGAAAGAGAAAATGCGTATGTCTCTGTCTCTATCTCCGTCTGTTTCTTTCTCTGCCTCTGTCTCTTTCTGTCTCTGTCTGTTTCTTTCTCTGCCTCTGTCTCTGTCTCTCTCTGTCTCTATCTCTGTCTGTCTTGTCTGTCTGTCTGTCTCTCTTTCTCTCTCTCTTTTTCTGTATATTAATATATATATATATATATAATAATTAACATCATTGTAAATATCGTTATTTGTTTTAATTCATTACAAATC
>JAJOZX010000857.1:0-22500 GCA_023014485.1 Bathynomus jamesi | reverse complement strand
TATATATTTATAATGAAGAAGGGGCAGAGTCGTAAGAGTTGTAGAAAAACGTACACATATGCATACGCAGGTACAAACAGGTGCAGAGTTGTAGAAATACTTATACGTATTGTGTGCGCGGAATAAGTTCATATACGAAATTATATAGAAATGAAGATTCGTAAGTGCTTTTACTTGTAATCTAATCTGAGAAACAGCTAATCGTACATAAATACAACACAGTGTGTGTGTGTATATATATATATGTATATATATATATATATATATATATATATATATATATATATATATAGATAGATAGAGAGAGAGAGAGAGAGAGAGAGAGAGAGAGAGGAGAGAGAGAGAGAGAGAGGAGAGAGAGAGAGAGAGAGAGAGAGGTAAACAGTCTACTTTGATAAATGTTCGGTAATTGATTTTGTATATATATATATATATATAATATATATATATTCCTTTTAGAGTAACAATCAGTACGTTAAAAAAGAAAACGAACACTAGAAGGGAGCATTAGAACAATAGGTTCAGAAGAATGAAGGGTTAAAAAAAACAACAACCGGTTTTCCTTTCTTTAACCGGTTGCAATTCTCTTTATTTTAAAAAAATGGAAAATTTTTCGTGAATACAAACGCCATTTTCCGGAAGTGAACTTTTTTAATTTTGTAAAAAATAAAATAAAATATATTTGATTGTTTAAAGGTACAATTTCGGGAAAAAAGTTCGCCTAAATTTCTATAAAGCATCAAGGTTTTTTAGTTCGCAATAATGATTTTTTTGATGAAATTTTTAATAGTTATCAAATGGAATGAAATAGCCAAATCAAAACAAAATTCTACCAATTAGTAATTTTTTATGTTTTCTAGAAATTTTGTTTCTAGGCGAACTTCTTTCCGAAAGTGTACCAAAAACGTGTTCATGGTATCAATAATATTCCATGGGAGACATAAAATTTTGGACAAAAAAAATATTAATTCATATTAATTCATATTATTCATAAGAGTTTTTGCTGAGGATTCAAAAGAAGGGGCATAATTCCTTGTCAAGGACAATTGGTTAAGTCTATGTTGGTTTAAATTAGAAGTTAAGTTAGGTTAGGTTACGGGGATTAGGTTAGATTTATTTCATAGTGTTCATAATTTTATGTGTCACCCTGTCTTTGAAATCACTCGTCCAACAAATGTTCTTACCGTGTGTTCGCATCCTAAAATTTCATAAGAATTAAAAATTTAATAACAATTAAAAATTAAGGCATTAAATATTAAAAATTTAAAAATTAGAATTAAAAATTATATGATATGTATTCACGTTTCTTTGGTTGAAAACAATGAGGAGTCTCTAATTATGCCAAGCGGAGATACTGATTACCGCTGAGATGATTGTATAATAACACTTAAATTAATTTGTTTTTGCAGCCTTCGTATCAACAACCTCTCTCTCTCTCTCTCTCTCTCTCTCTCTCTCTCTCTCTTCTCTCTCTCTCTGGAGTATGCTGTGCAGTTCTGGTCGCCCACCCTCAGGAAAGATATTGAGAGGCTGGAGCGAGTGCAGGCGAGGGCTACAAAGTTAATCCCTTCCGTTAGGCATATGGGCTACAATCGACGGTTACGCGCCCTGAACTTGTTTTCGCTGGAAACTCGGAGGCTGCGCGGTCAACAGATCGAAGTTTTCAAGCTCTTACGCGGGTTCAACGATGTTGATTTTAGAAGCATGTTTAGTTTAAATAATAACCCAACTCGCAACAATGGTTGGAAGTTGGATTTGAAACGGTTTAGGACTAGTGTGTGTGGGAATTACTTTACGTATAAGATCTGTGACACCTGGAACAGGTTACCGTCAGAAGTTGTGAACAGTTCCTCTGTGGATCAGTTCAAGAAAAGGTTAGACCAAATCTTGCGCACTATTTGAGTGTGTAGAAAATTTTCTCTGGCACTGTTGCCATTGGTACCTCCTCGGTATGGGCCGCAAGGCCTTTTGAGGTACTTCTTTTCCTTGTAACTCCTTGTAACTCTCTCTCTCTCTCACTGTCGTTAAAAATGCTTTAACATGGGAATAATAAAAAATACTAAGTTAGTTAACTATTAGTTAACTATTAATTCTGGATCCATACATCCCCAATCTACTTTTTCTGAATTAATATTTAATCTTTCAAATAGTCCTTTATCTTTCTACCCATAGGCGTATGGGATGGTACTTTACTTGGGGGTGGGGCGGAAAAAATTTGCCCTGAAAATTTTCAGAGTGCCCTGATTTTCGCATAAGCACTATGTGTAGCATAAAATAACACAAAGGTTAGAGTATGAGTAACATATATTAAAGCCTTTTTGATATGAAAAACATTACAATTTACAAAAATTTGATAAAATTTTGCTACAACATTTCTAAATGACAAGCAAAACTACGGCATTGCAGTTGATATAGAATTTAGTAAGTCCTCAACTAACGTTTTAATTATTAACTACAAGTATAGTAGCAAGTAATTAATTCACCTCAAGAAGTAAAAAAACAAAGGAATGTCAGGAAAAATCTGCCCTGAAAATTTCAGTATTTGCCCTGAAAATACTCAATATTTGCCCTGAAAATGCTCAATTCCCTAGTCCTGGGGGGCGGCAGCCCCCAAGACCCCCCCCGCCTCATACGCCTATGTTTCTACCGACGAATTTTTTTGGTCTTTTGGCTTCGGATTTTATTTGTATATTGATTAATTTACGATCAGAAAAAGCGGTTTAGGTTAAGTTATAATTTATTTTCATGTAAAGTTATTTGTTAAAATTAACTCCAAAACGTCCTCCCAAATTTAGGGATTCAGTGGAGAATATCTCCGTTGGTACGTCAGGCGAGACCAACATTTATATACACCTCACAAACTACTTTCATCCTTATCTCTATGTCGTTAACTCTTGTGCCACATTTATATTAACTCTACGTTCATTCACACATTCACTCATTACATCCTTCCATCTTTTATACGTTCTTACTCTAATTCTCACACCTAAGCATTCACTATGATACACATTTTTCACAATTCTATCATTATTCATTCTCGCCATAACCATACCAGCGTCGCATACTATTCTCTATTTTCATCTCCAGTGATTTTTTCACTTCACACTTTACCCAAACATCCCCATTTTTCATACGGTGAACCCATTTTTCACCAATCATGCTTCTTAAATCATTCATCTCGAGTGTTCACACTTCTGACGGTGAAGTATCATGCCAAACAAGCGACTTACATCAATTCATCAGTTTTGGCACGGCACCAATACACGTTCATGTGCTGCATTTACACTGAAATACTTCCTTCCTACCACTGATTTTATCGTGCTTATGACTTTCTGCTTCATTCTATTTTCAACTTCCACTGTATTTCTACGTTTTATAAACCAAACACTCCAACTATTTAATCCTTTCAGACATAGTGGTTTAAGAATAATACCATCTTCTTAGCCCTAACTTCATCCTAAAACCACCACATATACTCCTTTTCCGTCCGTCAAATTGTAACAAGATTAGCGCACGAAAGAAAACATAAAAACAAATAATAATAATAATAATAATAATAATAAACTAAAATAATACAATAATAAAATAACATAATACAATCATCCTGTCAACCCCCTGTACAGTTGCGAAGAGAAGTTTCTGTGAAGGGAGTAAATTCTACGGAAAAATACTGAACATTTTGGAATTGTATAGTGTCGCTAAATTTCGAAATTTTCAGTATTTGTTCCATAGATTTTATTCACTCGACTAACTTTCCCGTAACTGGACTGGAAGATGATGCTCTGGTAGGAAGAATAAAAGAAATACGTACAGTATATACCAATTGGAATTAATTGGCGAGAGGTAGATGGAATACAACACACACACACACACACACACACACACACACACACACACACACACACACACACACATATATGTATAGGGTGTTTATATATATGGGAATGAACTCAGAATGGTCCCCTGAGGTTTTTTCATGATACACACAGACCGTGCATGGAATAAGGAACTCTTCTGGGAAAATTAAATCCAATATAGTTAAAATAAGTAAACACTATAGTGTTGTTTGTCATTTACCATTACTTATTTGAACTATAGTGGATTTAATTTTCCCAGAAGAGTTCCTTGTTCCATGTACGTCTGTATATATATATATATATATATATATTGGATGAATTTCACAATTAAACACGTGAAATGAATAAATGATGCAAACCCACAAGGAAAAAGAAAAATGATTCCATTTTTCTTTTTCTTTTTCCTTGTGGATTTGCATCATATATATATATATATATATATATATATATACAGGGCTGGCGCCAGCCTATTTGGCGCCCTTAGCAGGACTGCAGCTGGCGCCCCCACCCGCCTCCCACTTCACGATTGGGTTTGCCCACAAAGTAATCAAGGTACCATATTGAAGAAACTATTTGCCTTACACTGATCTATTTTAATTTGCTAATACATACATTTATTATAAAATTATAAAATCATTTCACAGTTCAAGAAAGTGTCATGACCAATCAAAACAGCGAGTAAAGCGAGGCATATGTAGTAACAAATCAGAACGCTCAAAAGTGCTAAAATATGCGTGCAAAAAGGACATATCTACTGTTTTTTCCAAGCAAGAAGGACATATGTCACATAAAAACAGTTATTCGCTTATTGACGACTCCCAGAACTCATATTAAGCCGTAAATAAGCCGAGTCGCTTATTGACGACTCCCGTCTGTGCGCGCAACATTTTTAAATCGCTTATTTACGACTCCCGTCCCTAAAGGGTTAAAGGTCGTGATAGTGAAAGTTCTATAATGACCCAATAAGATGAATAAGTTAATTATGTAAATATCAGTCAAGCTAAACTGGTGTACATACGTCGTACAACCTTTCATCATTTGTCTATGCTTCTCATTCCTTCATTATTTTTTTCATGTTGTTCTTACATAATACTATCAGACGTGCACAGGGCGGGAGGCGCTGCCCCCCCCCAGATCTTTGGCGCCCTTAGCATTTACTAACCTCGCCTAATGGAAGCGGCGGCCCTGTATATATATATATATATATATATATATATATATATATATATATTGCTGTTTCGTAATTACAATAAATGAACAACAAATAAATATTCTTTATAGTCAAGCAGAGAGTAATTGGAATGAAATTCGACCTTTGAATAAAAGTCAGGAAAGAGGATTATTGCAATGCATGTCTGACTGAGATGTAAAAACTAACACAAGAGGCTTCAGTCTTTGTTCTTGAAACAATTGCATCTGCACAATTATATATACATATATATATATACACAGTGCTTAATTTGTAAATGAAAAAGAAGTGGAACGCAGGTGAAGCCCTCACAGTTAGGGGGTCTGTGGGAGCGCTGTAAGCTCCCCCAGCGGGGTCTGGGGCGGCGCCCCGGAAACCAACACATTTTAAGCGCTTTTTCTGCGAAAACTGCGGAACATGCAAATGAAAGTTCTTTGAATACAGTATTATTTTAAAGAAAAAGTTAGACTGTGATTGCAACATCTAAGTGAAATGTTATTTCATCTAAGTGAAGCAAAATATTATATGTATTTGAAACAAAATAAAATTGCTTTACTTACATGCTATTGCTATATATAGGAAGTTGATAGAATAATCACATTAATTTCCACACACACACACTCCAAACTTCTTTCTGCTTGATCGACTAGTTTTCGCTTTCTAGTGTCAGTATTTCGTTGGATTTTAAATTACGAAATTACGTTGCTGACCTTTTTATTAAAATAAAAACCTTTTTTTCTAATTAGGTTTTAAACTAAAAGTACCGGAACGGCGTTCCGGAGCGTTCCGTCACAAATTAAGCACTATATATATATATATATATTGTGTAGATGGAATTGTTTCATGGGGAGCAAAAGACTGAAGTCTCCAGTATTTACATCAAAATGAGAAAATATTATGAGAAAACTCTACGGAAAATGATAACCAAATTTTGTTTACCTTACTTGCTTCATTACCTTTATTACCTTTATTTTGTTTACCTTACTTGCTTCATTACCTTTATTACCTTTATTTTGTTTACCTTTATTATTAATGATGCTTGGAATAAATTTGATCAATTAATTCATTAATTAATTCATATCTTTAGTTAATTCTGATCTAATTTTCAAACAATGACAAATTCCGAAACTGATTGTCGCTTTACTCCAATTTAAAAACCAACTCCTAACCTAACTCTCTCTCGCTCTCGCCCACTCGCTCTCTCTCTCTCTCTACACACACACACACACACACACATTAATGATGATCATGATGTCTTCTATTTTTGTTTGTACATGCCTAAACGGCTAGGGTAATCAGAACCATATTTAGTATAGGCCTATACAAATTAAGGGAGACACAGGGAAGGTTTTAGTAACATATTCGCCTTTCCCAGTTCCCCACTAGGTGGTACTTTTGACAGCTTTTGCCTCGCAAAGAGCAATGGGCATCCTAGTTTCAGATGGTGGTAGACCAATCAGCTCCAGAACTGTTGAGTTGGAGAGCGGGTCCTGAATCGCGTGGAGGAACATCCTGGTGTCAGCACCCGAAGGATAGCAGCAGCAGAGGGTGTAAGATACACAACTGTGTTGAGAATTTTACGGGAACAACAGCTTCACCCATATCACATTCAGAGAGTACAAGGCCTTACTGAAGCTGATTTTCCAACACGAGAGGCTTTTTATTCTTGGTTCCTTCAACAGTGTGCTCGCGATCCTCTTTTTCTATCGTCCGTATTGTTTTGTGATGAGGCTGCCTTCACAAGAAATGGCGTGATCAATTTTCACAACACTCATCACTGGGCCGAAGAGAATCCGCATGTCATCATCCAGTCAGGGCACCAACAGCAATTTAGTATCAATGTATAGGCAGGACTTATTGCCGATAACTTAATCGGTCCTTTTGTTTTGCCTGGAAGATTAACAGAAGAATCCTATTCCAATTTTTTAAGTAATGATTTAAGCGATTTACTAGATGAAGTTCCTCTTGGTGTCCGACGTCGTGGTTTATGCATGACGGCGCTCCGCCTCATTTTAGTCGAGTAGCCAGAGACTATTGGATGACCATTTCCCTGATAAATGGATAGGCCGTGGAGGACCCATTGCCTGGCCTGCTCGCTTCCCGGACCTGAATCCAATCGATTTTTACCTGTGGGGTCATCTGAAATCCATCGTTTACGTGACACCCATTGACAACGTTGAAATGCTTCGCCAACGTGTCGAACTGGGATGCCAGAAAATCCGAGCAAAACCTGGAATGTTTGAACGCTTCAGGCAGTCTATGACGAGGCGTGTTCAGGCGTGTATTCAAGCGCAAGGCGGTCATTTTGAGCACTTCCTTTAAAGGTAAGGCGGATACTTGCTGGAACACAAAATGGGCTGTAACTCGGAAACAAAGCGATTTCGGGCATATGTTTATATAAGCTTTTTTCATTGTTTTCAGGTCTTGAATCCATCCTGAAAGTGCGTGCCACATGTTATGAAACACCCTGTATATACAGTATATGAAGGAATTGCTAATGATGATGATGATGTCTGTTCTATGTTTGTGTATACATGCCTAAACGGCTAGGATAATCAGAACCAAATTTAGTATATACACATTAAGGGAGAACCAGACAAGGTTTTAGTAACATACTCGCGTTTTCCAGTCCCCCACTAGGTGGTACTTCGGACTACTTTTGCCGCGCAAGGCGCAATGAGCATCCTAGTGTGTGTGTGTATACACACTCTCTCTCTCTCTCTCTATATATATATATATATATATATATACACACAGGTATACCCCGTTATTCATAGCTTCGCTTATACATAATATATTTTTTGACACCAAATTCCGCTATTCGTAAACCCAGCTCCGTCATTCGCAATGCCAGATAAGAGAAAAAATAATTCACGTTGACTGTGAAAGACCTTGCGGAAATTCTGAATGCTTTCGATGCTGCGTTAGAGCTTGTGTTTGAGAAGGACCCCGACGTTGAAAGAAGCTCTAGTGTCAGAAATAACGTCAAAGAAAACATCCGATGCTATGCTGAACTTTATAAGAGTAAAAAAGCCAAAGCAACGCAGTCAACACTAACGCAATTTTTCAAGCCAATCCAGAAAACACCACCACTGGAGCCACAACCATCAACCAGCAACTCTAGCATTCACCCAGCGTTCGCTACGTTCAAGCCGAAGCCAAAGCCAGGCGCACCACAGCCAGAATCCCTACCTCCCTCACTACAGTGTCTTCTTGTAGAAATTGGTGAAGAGAGTGTTGAAGACCAGTGGCGAGGCAGATGATCCTGCCCCTCTACGTGAGTAACCCCTCCCTCGTCACGCTCCGTTTTCTTCCAGCCTCGGGAGGAAATAAAAGTACAGTACAGGTATGTTTATTTTTTACTGATGTTATTCATAACTTACTATGGTAATACAGGTCTGTATTTGTGTTTTATACTCCCTTTTATGTATCGTATGGGAACGTATCCAAACATCTTACCTTCTGAAAAATGGCCATCGGAACGCATTCCCCCTCAAAACATGTATTTATATTGGAAAAAATGATTCGTTATTCGTACTTTCGCAATTTCGCTCGTAATGAGTCTGAGGAACATAACTCTTGCGAAAACTGGGGTATACCTGTATATATACAAGGTGTCCCAGAAGTCGCGACCATAGGCTTTATTGAGATTTACGAGGTTTATGAGTCGAAATGGTTTATAAGTGATGTTTAATTACAATATATGTTCGATAATATTCGAATAATAAAATTAATAGTATGTACAGTTAATCAAAAAGCTATCTTAAAATAATTAAATTGAATTATCGAACATATATTGTAATTAAACATCACTTATAAACCATTTCGACTCGTAAACCTCGTAAATTTGAATAAAGCCTATGGTGCGCGACTTCTAAGACACCCTATATATATACTGTATAGTGTATATACACTAAGATATACATTTGTCTCGTAGCAGTGAGTCTCAAAGATATATATATATATATGCTGCAAACCCACAAGGAAAAAGAAAAACGATTCCAAGGCCTTTCGTGTATTCAAAGCTACACATCGTCAGGGAATGAAGATAAAAGGCGAGATGCCCATAAATATATACAATGTACAGGAAAAATAAAACAATTAGCACATAATTAACAAGGGTTAATGAGAGGCAAAAGAAATTTTAACATGATATCGTAAATTTTATACGTCCCCGAACTGTTATTGAAATTGTTTTTAAAATGAATAAATGCACATTCTAGAATATTTCTTTCTATTATATCTCTGTTTTTAACAAGCGCTTTAGAACTATCCCACTTGATGCTATGGTTACATCTATATATATATATATATATATATATATATATATGCCATGCGCCTCGGTGGTGTAGTGGTTAGCGTCGCTGACTACGAATCCATCGGCCCCGGGTTCGAGACCCGACGGCAGCCAGCGCGCAGCAAAACCCAGCTGTTCATCCTTCCACACAATAAAACAAAAAAAAGAAAGTGGTTGGTAGATAAATGGGTACCCTAGGTGGCCTAGTGGTTAAGACGCTGTGCTGTTGATGGGGCGTGGTTCGGATTCCACGTTAAACTGTAGGTCTAAGGTGGAGTGAAAAGCTTGACCTTCGTCAGAATGAACAATTCGGGTGGTAGCTAACCAAAGGTTACCAAAGGTAATAACCAAAGGTTACCAAAGGTATATATATATATATATATAAATTTTTTTTTTAGTTTGGTATCCCATTAAATATTTTGACATTTTATTTTACTGAAAATATTTTAGAATAAAAAATTTATTTCTTCGTTCTCGTGTATAAAAATGCATATCAAATCACCCTGTAGTTCAGTTCTTTCTGATTTAATATACCCATTCAAGTGTAAAAATTTAGCACTGTGGCTCACAACTATGGCCACAGTCTGCGGACATAGTTGTGGGCGTGGCTCTAATGGTAACAAATGATACTGTCGAGTACGAATGGAATATACAGTGTGTGTATATATATTAGTGATGTAGCGGATGTCATTTTTTCCACATCCGCGGATGCGGATGTTTGGTTTCAACATCCGCGGATGCGGATGCGGATGCGGATGTCTACATTTTCGTTATTTTTTAGGATATATTCGAGATTTGTTGTGTTTAACGTATATAATAAGTTATTATATAGAGAGAGCTGTAGCTATAATGTAGTATAATTAATTGTACAATAATTGCTGTACTTTTCCCTGAACATATAAAATAATAGCAAGCATCTAACTAATATAGAAATCAATTAGTGAATTCGTCTGCAAATAAATTCGTTATATTTTGTTGTTTCAGCCACAATTAGAAACCATAATTGTGTTACCCGACCTCTTTCCCCAACCTCCACCCTTATAGAAAGAGATCTTTAATTAGCTTGATAACTATTTATATTAAGTTTAAAGTTTTAGTAGGCATATTTATAAATGAGTAATTAAAATAAAGTAAACTAAGATGTTCATCGTTTAATATTCAAACTTAATTATAGGAAGGTTATGCTTAAGGAACATTAATTTTTCTGCCTTTTCTGCTGCCAGTCTGTTTCTCTTTTCATCATATATTAATCCAGCACTGCTAAATAATCTCTCGCTTGGTACGCTTGTTGGAGGACGTGCTAAATGTTCCCTTGCAAGTTTACTCAAGTATGGATAGATATTCTGCGTATTTTTCCACCAACTAATAGGATTGTCACATGCAGCCAGGCGTTTTTCTTGGTGATAGCTCTCGATCATTTTTACTACATCTTTTGACATCGCGTAGGTCTCGTCATCGCTGCTTGACTCAAGAAACTGAGAGACAGATTCTGTGATAGATTTGCTTGTTGAAGGTGTTGGTTCTGTCACTGAAACTTTTATTCTTTTGGTGGGTGGCGAAGCGACAGATTCAAGAGATTGAAGCTCTTCAACTGCTTTGCCAAGTGATGATTTAACTCGTTCTAATGTACTAGGTGAAAATAACTTAGCTTTGTAACGTGGATCTAAGTAGGTTGCAAGAGAGTAACTTCATACAAGAACAGCCTCTCGTCTTGTCGCTTGCATCACTTTTGCGCACAATGAACTAGTTCTATTATTATAGTAGAATTTGATAATTTCCGCTTATTAATGACGTTTTATCTCAACGGTCCACATCCGCACGACATCCGCAGTCCAAAGTGCGGATGCGGGTGCGGATGTGGATGCGATAAAATGTGCGGATGTTCCGCGGATGCGGATGCGGATGTGACCTACATCACATATATATATATACTTTTGTTGTATTATTGAAAAGAAAGGGGTTTCATTTATTCTCTTTATAAATACAGTATATTCTCATGTACATTATAAAGTTTTGGGTTATTTTTTTAAATATTCCATCATGTATGGGGAAATTGGAGCTCTTCAACCAGTGACATTCATTGAAAAAGTTTGAAAAACTATCATTGAAATTTTTGTGGAAAAATATTTTGCGATTTGCTGCCCTAGAATTGAGGCGAACGCAACTTTATTAAGAATTTTAAGGTCCAATTGGTTCAAAAATTCAGTCAAAACTTTTGCCAATCTTTTGGACTCTGTAAAATAGTTTTTTACAGATTGGTTATTAAAGATTTACTAACTTCCGTTGCGTTTACAAAGCGAGCTTTTATGAGGGAATGTACGTTATTTTTCATTCATTTGGTGCTCTCAGTAAGATAAGACTATAGCGCGAAATCATACGTTGCGTGTATACATACACACAATGTCGTTATACATCCATACAGTATCGCTATAATGAAAGATTTGTGCGAAGTTCGAGAATATCCTGTTCATATTTTAGCGTATATTCTGAGAAAAGAGGTGTTATTTAGGTCCTAAACATTTTTGCATAATACTTACTGTAGTTTAATTTCCTTATATGGGTACGATGCTACCATTTTAATCTACTTTTGAGTTATATATCTCCCACTAATTTTATATGATAGTTCAATAAATTTATTGGCACTGAAGCTATTTTTGGACGACCCACTGGGTAATAGTTAATTTTAACTCAACACTTTGAAGGGTTTATGTACCTTTTTTATATTCATTTAATAAATAACTTCACATATTGAACTCATAACCTATTCTTGCACACACACACACACACACACACACACACACATATATATATATATATATATATATATTATGAGTCTGGTGTGTTGATAATATCTTCATAATTTGAAAATTGTATGAGAAGTCTTCGTCTCTTTGTATATAAAATGTTTACTAAATGCGTTTTCGCTGCTGCTGTTCGTTTGCTGCCATTTGAAAAAATAAAAAAGGTTCTCTCTGTATTTTCTCTGGGAATAAAAATGACGACGATGATTACATAAGAGATTATAAGGATTCTACAGGAACTCGTTTAGGATTTGGAATTATATATATATATATATATATATATATAAAGAGAGAGAGAGAGAGAGAGAGAGAGAGAGAGAGAGAGAGAGAGAGAGAGAGAGAGAAAAGTTTGGTCCGAAATGCATGAAAAATTTTTATATTTATTACTTTAAGTAATAAAAACTTGAGATTAAATAAATTTAATTATGAAGGTGAGACATGAGAAAATTTACTGCATTTATAAAGCCCAAAATCCTCTTTCATTTTCAAAGGTTTCAATTAAAGTTTTCCATTTAATTAAATTACAAATGTAATCTTAAATAAATTATGGTCTATCATTTTTCTTATTCTAGAACTTTACTAACGATTCAAAGTATTCTTGAACTAAGTTCTAAGTAGAATCTAGTAGAATCTTAGCTCAGGCCCTTAAAAATGTGGGGAAGGAAGGACTGTAAATATCCATCATGAGTATCTACCCCTGAATTAAGTTCATTTACAGTCAACTAGTCCTTAAACCTAGTTACACATTTGGGCTGGTCCAGCCTGGCCTGGACCAACTCAAGTTGTATTACATGAATTATAATTACAATACACACACTAGGGCTGGTCCAGCCTGCTGGACCAGCCCAAATGTGCGACTAGCTTTAGGAGGTGTACTCTTACGGGTAATCAAACTTCGTAACTAACTGGCGGCCAATCCAAACTTGGGCTTCAACTTAAAGGTCGTCACAAAAGAGTAGGGCGACGTCATGGCCAGTGTCGTAAAACCGTCTCTCGTCGAACAGCGAAATTAAACGACATTGGTTTTGGGAAGTAGTCGGATAGGACACCGTCCTTTGTGTCTAGATTATGTAGCAATCCATGGTTCGGATCCCACGTAAAGCTGCACTCTCAAGAAAGTTTGCGATGATTCCTTGAACGTAAAAAGATTAAAGATCTCAGATCTTGTGAACTTAGAATTTTTCCCTTAAAATCTTGTTTGAATGAAAATCGTTAAGTTTAAGGAGGAATTATTGCGAAACAACCTGCTTGTCAGGTAAGTTTAGATACTTCACGAGGGTACATACAAGGAATCCTGATAATTCTTTGAAAAGACTTCTGAAAGTTTGACTAATCGAGTAAAGAGTGAAATAGAATATATACCCATGACCGAGTGAGTAACGTGGCGACTCACAAAATTCGAATCTTCAGTGACATTAATTCGAACCCAACTGAGGTAAGGTAAATTTATTTCTAATGTATTTAATTTTAAAATTTAAATTCCTGTTAGTGCGAGTATGTTGTTCCGGATTAAATATAAAAACTAACATGCATGCAGTTACATTCGGTTAATGAAGATAAACTGAAGCGGGATTTAATTGACATTTCCTCCAATAGATAGCGACACCCAATTCAATTAAATTATTTTCATCAAGGAATAAGTTCAACGAAAAATATTCGGCAAAAAAGCCAACTAAGTCGACTACCAATTAGTAGCCGACTAGTAGGTGCAACTCTTTCGGTAACCAATGTATAAAAACACAGTCAATCAGAGAAATACAAATCAGTTCTATATTAATTTGTATTTACTAAACATATTTACATTTCATATTATTTTATATACTTTCAAGGAAACTAATTTATTTTTATTTGATTTTGCAAAAATATTATCTTAATGTTATTTATACGTGAAATTTTGTTTACAAACAATTTATTATTTATATTTCAATAATTTTCCAGAATCCTTCGATTTTATATTTTAAATATTTTTTAATCGGCCAAATTTCTGGCAATTACTATCAGTTTATCTCGTATTGACAACAGACAAAAACTTTTCAAGGAACGGAAATAATATTTAGGCCTAACTTACATAATGTAAATAAGTTTCAAGTAAATAAACGTTACAAAACTTAAATATTCTAACTTATCTATGTCTTTTACATCTTGATTTACATTTACTTTGAATAATTTTGAAATGTAAAACAAAATTTTATATATATATATATATATGCATAGAATGACGAAGACTTCAACAAACATTCTTTATTTACCAAAACATTCTTTATTTACCAAACGTTTCAGGAATCACAACTTCCACCCTCAGTGAACATAACTTGCAGTGTTTAATTCAATAGAGAGAAAATAATCATTTTAACTTGATTTAATTCTAAAATTATAAATTGACTTCACGAGCCTTAGGTCATTTTCACATGATAAGTTATCATGTTTGATAATAGCTTTAAGTTATAAACCTTTATGAGGAATATCGAGTATCTGTAACGTCATTATGATAAAAAGACACCTCTGTATGCCAGTTCTGAAAATAAAATAAAGCAGCAAAAATCGAAAATCTTGTTAAATAGTAAAAAGTTAATGCACAGCGACATACCAAAATATTAGAATATGTTGTCAGGTGTTACAAAATAAAATAGGATAAATTAATTTTACTGCCAATATATTAAACCTTTATCAAAGATGTTTTAATTTTGTGTTTTAGTATTTAGTTCGTCCGCCCTGATTACGGCCTCCAATCGACGTTGCATCGAATCGACACGCTTCTTGCATTCTTCTGTAGTTATCGATTACCAGGTTGTCATCAAACACCTATTCTGTTCACTAAGTGTTCTTAATTACATTTTTGGACCTTCTGTTCAACAATATTACAAAGATTTTCTATCGGATTAAAATCGGTAGAATTAACTGGCCATGGAATTACTTCAATTTCATGAGCATCAAACCACGCAGATGTTGCACGAGCCGCATGAGCTGGAGCCAGGTCATGTTGAAAAAGAAATGATTCGTCTCTGTACAGCTGTTCTGCAGACTCCAGCATGAAGTATTCTAAGATTTCTTAATAAACGTGACCATTGATAGTTCTATTTACAAATGTAAGTGACCCCGCACCATTTGCATTCATGCAAAACCACAATAACACACTCGCTGTAAATATGACTGATTGTTTCAGGCAGCTTTCATGATACATTTCAGACTTTCTTCGCCAAACTCGCGGACCCCTATCACCAAACGACACAAAATTTTGATTTGTCTGAAAGAAAGGCACTTTTTTCAACTCGTTTACAGTCCATGTAACCCTTTCTTTGCACCAGGATAGTTGTCTTCTCTTTTGCTCTGTATTTGACATTGGCTTAATTTTCGGTTTTCGTGACCGAAGTCCCATTTCCTCTCTCTCTCTCTCTCTCTCTCTCTCTCTCTCTCTCTCTCTCTCTCTCTCTCTCTCTCTCTCTCTCTCTCTCTCTCTCTCCCATTTTACGAAACCCAATTAATTAAAGACGAAATCTTTTATCATGGAAGGTTCGCTGGTAGACTCGACCTTAAACTTGACCTTAAAATTGCCCTAAACTACTACTCTAATAACTCCTTCAATTCGTATAATAATTCCATGGTAAAGAGCGTCTAATTTTATAATAAGAGGCTTAATATTACCCAAAAATTTCTTCCATGTCCGTTTTACAGAAATTCCTCAAAGCTTAAATTCATGAAAATTAATTTCAAACACAGAAATACTTTGTATAAAAAACATTATAAAAAATCTTTATATTTCTTCGGTAAAGGAATGAACTTCATTTTGAAGAAGGAGAAAACATCTTCAGAATAATTCAGATTGAAATTATAAGAAAAAGCAAACAAATCTTTGTATTATTGTTTTACCACTGGAGGAAGATTATCTACAATATATTCTTCAAGTTTTATAAGGGAAACAAACGCCATAATTTGCATTTATTAAATTTATATGATTCAACGGTCTACTCTCTGTCTGTCTGTCTGTCTGTCTGTATGTCTCTTTCCATCCAAGCATAAGTAAAGATCTGTTGGAAAAAGAAGTTTAGGGTCCGAAGACTTCAAAGATGCACGGCTTTTACTTTTCCCAAAAATATTAAATTAATATTTTACTGTAATATGGTTGTATATTGACTTATAAATTATACTTAATAATAATTAAATAGATAATAGACATACAAATGCAAATAAAATACGAAACTATATTATATAATATTCACCAATGACGTCACACTAAAGCGAACAGTTTCATTATTTAAAGTCATAAAATATTTGCATCTTAATTATGTCCCAAACTATTTTCAAAGCTGCAATTTGCCCGCTATTTTAATTGAAATTTACCCGCCACACAATAAAGGTTCCCCACCCCTACACTAAAGTCTAGCTTGAATTTTGCGCGTTTAGCATAAAACATACCGTGTTATTCGTGTTATGGCCCGCGCAATTAAAAATAATTTCCTGTAGTTGTTCGCTGCGTTATTTACACATTTACGCATTATCAAACGCCGCGTTACCAGTGTATTATTATTATTCTCTAAATCAGTGGTTCTTAACCTGGGGGGCGCGCCCCCCTAGAAACAGGAATTTCTCTAATTGTATTTGTTATTCTCTTAACGAGAGCATGGGCTAATATTGAGAAGTTATTGAGAATGTTATTTTGATTGAAGGCGGGCGTGGAGGGAAGGACCAATTCCTAGAGGAAGCATGGTAGTAAAAAGGTTAAGAACCACTGCTCTAAATGAATGGAGGGTGAATCGTGTGGTACGTAAAGTTTCCTTGAAATGATCTCCTCTGTAGCTTTTTATTTTTAAAAAGCGTATATAAAAATATGATTTCAAAACGTATACATAAAGAGTAACTTTAGTGAAGAAGTCCGTCGTTCGAGAAAGACAAGTGGTTAAAGTTTCCTTTATTAAATTAATTAAAAGACAGAGAGAAAACGAGATTAAAAATTGGAAAGTAAAACAAACTGAAAAAAAAAATTGGAACTCAATTCAGAAACTCTCTTATATATATATATATATATTATATATATATATATATATTATATATATATATATATATATATATAATATACTAGTGGTATAAATTTTTTTTCTCTCGCTACAGACCACCTGTATTGCCTCTTTGTTTGTCAGATGTTGACGAACTTGTTTTTAGGATATAATATCCATAACGAACCATATGTATACTATATTCTTATTGCATTCTTGCAGACCAACGTTAAAGAATCACTGGTCCAGACCACATCAAGAACTTCATATGTCCAAGAAGTTTTATTCTTCTGACAGGTTTGAGATAGCTCCACCCATAAAATAAGATTGATTTTCTGGGACGAGTTTCCCAAATTCTTGCAGTAACTTTTCATTCTTCTTGACAGTTAGGAACTTCCCTTTAAACTCGGAGAATGCTTTAGATGTTAAGCTCAAAAGGTTGCTTTTATTTTCTTTCCTTTTAATCTTTTAACCTTTTCTTGGTTTCTAATTAAGTGACCTTCTTATTCGTAATATTAGGTTTACCTAAAAACGATCACGGGTTTTATTCACCTGTGAGATCACATACACAAATTATCAGTAGGTTAATCATGCTTTTTTGTGTGTTTAGTTAGTCACATAGAGAGATAGAGATATAGAGAGAGATACAGTAGATGATATAACTAAGAGTATTTCTATTATGTTTGCTATTATATAAACGGCTGCAGTTATATGGGTAAAGCACTTACAGTTTAATCTTACTTCTAATCCTTAACGTGTCCACTCGAACAGAGTGTTTTCAAATTTTTAAATTTTGAAGCGCTTCAATCGAGATTCAGGATCAACCTTTCAACAAAGGATGTAAACAGAGGAGCAAAGCCTTTAATGGCCTTTAGCATGGATGGATGGATGGCAGATCCAGACAAATATTAGCAAACACTTCAAATGGCTTCGATTCAGGTAGCAAATGACCTTCAGGACCTCCTTCTGTTTTTCCATGACGATGTTCTACTGCTTCTGCGTGGAACGTGGAGAGAGGATGAACATTGAGAAGGTTTGTACTACGAACAGATGGTTATCGCGTTCTCCCTAATGGACAAAGCCTATATTTTAGAATCAATGTAATCCTAACATCACGCATGAACACACACACACACACACATTATACTTATATATATATATATACGAGAGAAAAAACACTACGTTGACTCAAAAAATGAGATATTTATGTATAACCACTGTAATTTTTCTTTCAGGTTTGTTTAAATATTATTATGGCTTGTTTGGGATACGTCTTGACTAGTGTCGTAATTCGTAACACAGCTTCCCATCGATCAGGGAAGTTAGGCGATATTGGGTCTGGAGAGTAGTTGGATGGGAGACCGTCCTCTGCGTTCAGATTATGTAGTGACCCGTGGTTTGGATCTCACGTAAAGCTGTAGGTCCCTCCATCATATGGCTTTAGATGTTGCGAAGGAAGTTAAAGAACGCATTCATTATATTATGACTTGTTGAATTTCTTCGTCTCGTGACACTTTTGTAACCCTCCCGCGGCACCCATGCTGGAAACCATTGCATTGCCCTGGTATACTGAAAAGACTATTGAAATTTAGGACATTTTGCAATGAGATTTTAAATTGAGTACCCAAGGAATGCTGATTTTGTGCCGAAACCTTGGGCGTAATTTACTATAACCTTTAGATTAGAATAACCTTTATTAATAATAATAAAATAAATATATTTCTCAATTTACAATGACATGAATAATTGTGAAGCTCGACTATTTATTTTATTTAATTTGGCCCTTAAGCTTTAGGCTTTACTGGGCTCTTATTAAAAATGAGCAGCTAATTGTTATTAATTAATAATAATAAATAAGTAAATAAGTACATAAGTATTATTAATAGTTAAAACATGTATTACAATATTATACAATATTAATGGACAATATTAAACAATATTAGTGGACATTAATCCTAGATTTTTGTTAGTATGCCATTATTAATCGGGATTTCAACTTGGTTTTAAACAAATTTACATTCACAATATTTTTTATATCGGCATGCAAGTCATTCCATAGTTTCAATCCAATGAAAATGGGTAGTTTTTGAGATGAAGACAATCTAAATTTAGATATAACAAGCTTTGATCTATTTCTGGTCTGATATGAGTGGATTTCTTGATGAGTTACAAAATATCTATTTATCCATTGCAAATTAATGATTTTGTTCTTACACTCGTAAATAAAAATAAAATGTGCCACTTTGGTTATATCGTTGAGCTTTAGTAGGTTTAGCTCTTTAAATAATGCACTAGAGTGATCAAGGAAATCAGCATCGGATAATAACCTTATTGCTCGTTTTTGGATGACAAAGATACCATTTAATGCGTTGTTAGCGGAGTTTCCCCAAACAAGGGTGCAGTATGGTACATAAGGAAGAACAAGAGTATGATAAAGAGTCAATAAAACTTGTTTAAGGACTACATTTCTAAGTTTAAACATTATAGCAACGCTCCTTGAAATCTTTTTCGCGATATAATTTACATGATCACTCTATTGCAAATTCTTATCTAGCATTACACCAAGAAATTTTGTTACAGTACACTCCTTTATGGCGATTTCATTAACATTAAGTTCATCAAGATATACATTTCTTTTATTAGTAAAAATCATGAAATTTGTTTTACTGGTATTTAGGAAGAGTTTATTGGTGGTCAACCATTTCATTACACTGATGAATTCTGAATGAAATATATTCTTAGCTGTATTAACATCTTTGCAAGAAAAAGAGAGAGTTGTATCATCTGCAAACATTATGAAGTTCAGTATATCAGATGAACGTGGAAGGTCATTTATATATAATAAAAATAACAGTGGACCCAGAACTGAGCCCTGTGGCACACCATGTTTGACAAGCGCTTTAGTTGAGCGAACTTTATTTACTGATACAAAATGATATCTATTGGACAAATAACTTTTAAACCAATCATTGATTGCTCCGCTAAAGCCGTAACAATATAATTTATTAAGTAGAATATTATGGTCTATTGCATCAAACGCCTTACTCAAATCCATAAATATTGATATCATTATTTCTTTGTTCTCCTTAGCTATATTTACATTTTCCATAAGATTTAAAATATCCATTTCTGTTGTTTTATTATTACGGAAGCCATATTGATTTGGAGATAATAAATTGTAGGATTCTAAATATCGCTGCATTCTACTTTTTACAATTTTTTCAAAAACTTTGCTGAACACAGATAATGAACACACCGGCCTGTAATTTGTTGGTAGTGTAGGATCACCCCTTTAAAAAGGGGTGTTATACAACCAGTTTTTAGCATTGATAGGAATATTCCTTTGGAAATACTTTGATTGATAATTTTAGCCAAAGTTACAGATATCTTATCTTTAACAAGTTTCAATATAGGTATTGGAATGTTATGAATGTTATTTTTTGTATTTTTTAATTTACCAATGATATTCTGGACCTCAGTAGAGGTAGCAGGAACAAAAGAAAATGAATTTAGTGGGCTGGGTGGCATATATTCTAGAGGTGAGTGATCATTATTTATTAATTGTGAGCGAAGCTTATCCGCTATTGAAGTAAAATGTGCAATTAAAGAGTCTGCAATAGCAGTATCATCAGTAATTTCTTTATTATCAACATTTAATTTCTCTATTGAATTTTTCTTAATTTGTTTTCCTTTATGTTTGGAAAATTGATTGTTACAGTAGTTATAGTTTGCAATTTTGATTATTTTAGTTAATTTGTTTCTGTATTGAGTATATTCTATTTTAGGAATTTTGCTCTGTAATTGCAATTTGAATAATTTATCTCTGTTCTTTAGTGAAGTGATAATTCCTGGAGTGATCCATGGATTTGCGGCACTTTTGGGCGAAACTGTTTTTCTCCTTAAAGGAAAGCAAATATTAAAAATATGGAATAAGGTGTCATAGAAGAACTGAAACATATGATCTGGGTCATTTAAAGGTTCGTCACAGTCAAGTCGAGTATTTTCTACAGCCCCAATAAATTTTCTTTTGTTAACCTCTGAGAATATTCTGTAATCAATAGTTAGTGGTTATAATTCCAGAATTTACAAGGACATTGCTATTTACAAATATATTATCAATCGTAGATTCTGTTATTCGATTGCCATAGCTGCAGACTCGAGTGGGTTTGGTAATAGAATGACTAAGATAGAAAGAATTCATTAAGTTTAAAAATTTATGAGAGATTGCTTCAGATTCAAATTGATGTTGAAGTCACCCGCAACTATGGCATTCGATTATGAAAGTTGCACAACATGTTATCTAAGTGAATTAAAAAGCTATTGATATTAGTATTAGGTGGTCTATATATTGCATGGACAGAATATACGTTACTTTTGTCTTTTATATTCACAATCAGGTTTTCATTGTCACTATTACATAGAGAAAATACTTCGTTAGAGTCGTAAGTTTGATGCACATACACAGAGATACCCCCACCAATCTGACCATCTCTTACAGTATAAGCAACATAATTATCTATATTATATAGGTTTTTAATACTACTATTTAACCAGGTTTTTGTGAGAATTATAACACTAAATTTGACCGTAAAAGTTTTCAAAAGGGCCAATAAGTAGTTATAGTTCTTAGGTAAGCTTCGAATGTTTAGATTTAGCACTGAAAGATTTTTATAAATATCTTTTTGTAATACAAAGGCATTAAACTCATCTATCGATGAGACCATGCAATTGCCTACACCAGATCTCTGTTCTAGATTCTCTAAACTGGATACAGAATTTTTTGGTAATGAATTGAAATGATTAATATCGGCACATATACTATGAAAGTCTTTATCGATGAAAGCCATTTAACAGTAGTTCTCAAACAATTTCACTAAATACAGAATACGGGAATAAGGGGTTACCGCACAGTTGAGCCGAGAATGGGAAAGTCGACTGTTGAGATTGTATGCGGAGTTATTCGCAGGCCTCCTGTGTGCCGATTGTCGGCTGGCGTTTTCGTAGTTCTCATAGCTTCGAATGCTTCTTCACTAACAAGATGAACTCCTTTGACCGAAGTATTCCGCGTTGGAGGAGTCTCTCTTTCTTTAATAATTAACTTCGCTCCAAGGAAGGAGGCAACTTTCCCGAGTCTCCTCGCTTCTATGAGTTTAGGGAGCTTTTCTTTACGAATTTTACGTGTTTCCTCACATACGTCGTCATTGACGAAGATTTTTGATCCTTTCAGCTTTCTTCTGTTTTTTAGTATTAAATCTCTGTGAGTTTCATCCTCATATATTACTTTTATAGCTGAAATGGACGTCTTAGATTCAGTCGTGTCGTGTTAGGATCGAAGTCGGATAGTGTGTTAAAAGCACTTGATCAT